>JAYRBW010039892.1:0-32651 GCA_036023295.1 Invenusta paracnida
CAAGAGTATCGCGTAAAACTGTGTTCTTTTTAACTGTGTCTTGAATTGCAAGGTTCAGAGCATGCCCATAACAATGGATGTAAAGAGCTTTGGGCTATATTGCTAAAATTTTTGTTGAAGCCCCAGACCGACAGCCAGACATAGAACTGACTCCGTCACCGACCTCGACAATTCTTCAATGAAAGTGATAGTCTGAGTAGAATATCTTTAATAGCTTCGGTGATATTGTAGATGTCTTGTCTAAACTAAACATACCAATAAACCTCTCTTGTTGTTTTAGCTCTTGGTCTATATGTAGCATATACAAAAAACAAGCTGCTCTGTGTTTGAAATATCGCATGTCTCATCAACTATGATTGGGAATTGTCTTCCCTGCAGTTCATCTCCTAATTTCCTTAAAGAATTAAGAGCCATAATCTCTATCATTTCATTTTGAATTGATGGGCTGGTAAATTTGTCCTGAAGTTTAATTTTCATCCAGTCTTGAACCGCGGGTAGGTCATTGCCTCTTAATTTGGTAATTGGTGTATATTACTATCAACTTCTGCTGCAAATTCACTATTGTAGTTTCCTCTATTGTATCGATTTGTCTATATCAATAAACCGGATACGCGAAACACAATTTTCTAGCCAAATTAAAATAAGTTAACATTATAGGGTATGAAACTTTTTCAACTGAATAAAGGCGCCTTTATAAGCAAATATAAAAATTAAATTAATAAGCATTAGCCGCGAGGGTGCTAAAGCACCCCAGCACCCCCTTGCCTACGGCCCTGATTAGCCATTGATTATTCCCAAGAGAAATATTTCTATTTACGAGACATCTAAAATATCGATTAATTAACTATTAGATTTAGACGAAGAATCATGTAGCATACTGACAATTAGTGACAAAATCTATCATTACATATCACAACAGAATATTAGCATATTTACACTGCCTCTAATGGGAACAATAGTTTTGCAGCATTTAACGAACCAATACCAACCAACCTTTCAATATTTTTATTTTATGACTTATTTTGTCTCTACTATAATCGCAAAACGTCGCTGCCATAACAAACATTTTCCAAAAATGTAATTGTTTGTTATATTATTATTATTATATACTTGTCATTATTTGGAACGATTAAAATCTTGAATAGTTTTGTATGATTAAATCATGCTAAAAATTAAATAATTTGATTTCATTACAAAATATGTAGGTTATAATGCTTTCTGTTACATCTTAAAAGATCGAATATTCAGACAAACATGTACACTAGTTATATTAGTACAAGGGCAGCTGCAGCTTATAGCATTAACTTAACTAAATCTATTTATGCTATTTGTTCCCTCCTTCCCTTGTACAGACACAACAGCCTGAGTACCACATCTGGTAGTCCTAAACAGGAGAGCCCTCTGCGTAGATCCAGTTCTGACAAACCGGCAGGCAACAATATCACTCCCTCCTCCTCTGTCCAAGCTGGACCACCACCAGAATCCTCTGAACCAGCCCCATTATCTACCACGATAACACGTCGGGACCCTCTCATTCAACTAGTGAAGGTCACCGGTGGCTCCCGGCGCAATGCCTTGCTCCACTGGTGCCAGACACGAACTCATGGATACCTGGGCGTGGATATAACCAACTTCAGCAATAGTTGGGTAGATGGGTTAGCGCTGGGTGCTCTGCTCCACTCCTGTAGTACCAGTACTACCTCTTACAAGAAATTGTTGGATTACTCGAATCTCCATCAGCATCCAAGCACTCGTGAGGAATGCCGTGCTAACCTAGAGATGGCTTTTAAAGCGGCGGAGAAGTTTGGAGTGCTCAGTACGCTTTCCCTACATGAGATGCTTGCTACGGAGCGGCCTGACTGGAATGCTGTCATGATCTACGTCACCGCTATCTACACCCGCTTTGAGCAGTTAAACATTGATTAAATTGAATCGTCTGCTGAAAGTCATTTCTTCACTGAGTTGTTAATTTTCTTGTGTGAATTAGATGCTTTTAGAATTGTATTCACTGTAGGTCAAAATAATACAAACCCTTTTCGTGTTCTTCCAACTTTATACCTATCAACTTATTTAAAATATAGCAATCGCAACTACAGCTGAATCGGAAATATTTACCGTACATACTTTCTATGACTGTAATTCAGTTTGATTAAATCAATAAGCACTTAGTTTTTCCTGTGAATCTCTCAACATAATAATATTGATTTCAAATTTTGTTAAAAAATAATTCATTAATAATTAATAAGTTTTTGTGTAAATAAATATGGTATGTAGTACTCCACTAGTAAGCACCATTAAATATCGGATAATATTATAACTAACAACAGCTGCAATGTGAGTATTTAGTGCGACGGTTGGACTGTTTACACGTGTACATTTATAGTGTACATATTACAATAGACTTCACAACAATTTAAATATGCACATATATTTCAATCAATTTTAATCTCTTGTTATGTTCAAGGAATTGAGAATATTTTAACCATGCTAATTTTAAATAAAATACTTCTATAATTTCTATATGTCTGAAATACTAGGCTATTTTGTGATAGTGTCATTTACCATTTACTAAATGGTAATATTCCTATATTTTATATGTAAAAAAATAACATGTTATTCTAAATTACATTCCTTATAATATATTAGTTTTCCATATGTTTATGACACAATGTGTTATTGTTGAGGCTGTTTGTACATTTAATATATTCATTATGTCTGACACATAATGCATGTCTTGATACATATTACATATACTGATTATGTTTATCGATATCAAATGTACATTTTGAATAATTTATAATTTTATATTCTTATCTCATATTGTTTTACGCCCTCGCGATCGCCTAGTGTTTATTATAGAAGTTTTATATTAAAAATATATAATTTCTACATATTTACTAACAATCATTATACATTTATTACTATTTTTTGAAAGTTGTACATATTGAATTTTACAGAACTTTTATTTCTTACATCATGCACCTATTCATACTTTTATTTTTAATGTCATGGTTTATATGAAGATTTTTCATCATATTATAAAAATTATTTCTTTATTTAATTGTACCTAACTACTAATATTTTATAAATGAACATGTCCTTACTAAGCAAATGATTATAACTAAATGATTAATTAATTATGTTATCTTATTTTAATTAAATTGGCTTAATAGTGTAGGTATTACTCGTTATATAGGTTTCTTCTATCTAATATAGACGGGCTACAGAACAATTAATATGTCAACATCAGATCAAATAGAGATTTGAATTTTGAAATAGATTTTTTATTAAAGTATTTTGTTAGATCACATGCTGATAAGGCCATATGAAATACGTCTAAACAACATGAAATGCTGCCACGATGGTTTAATTTTTCTAAGATTATTTCTTTATGTATACTGGCAATCTTTGTTTAATGTATTGTATGTAATAAAAATGTAATTGCAAACAATATACTGTCTATATTTAATTAAAATTCATTCAAGTTTAATATATAAGTATAATATAGGGCACAATAGGTTCTTATCTTCAAGTACGCACATGTGGAAATACCCTGAAATATTTATATATACTATATTATTATCAACTTTATATCACACCTTATTTTATCAATTATTTTACATATGATTTGATATTTGTAAGTCTACATAAAATTTAAGTTACTGATTTAAAATAAGTCATATAAAATTTGACTGCGTATTGAAGCAACACATCGGGTAAACAATATTTCACCATAAAAAAATTGCCCAGCAACTAATTTCCCATGAACTAATACTATAGTATCCTACTATTAATATCTAATAAGAACTACTAATATCCTATAATACTATACTACTAATCCCATAATACAATTAGTGAAATTAATATTTATAGTTGATTGCTATAGTATGTAAATGTCGATATTAATCTTCCCCATAGCTATATATGATATCAAATTTAAATTGATTTCATTCAAATTTCTGTAGAAACTTGTCTACATACTTAGACTAAATTTTCGAAAATGTAGAAATAGTCCTTTTTGTTACTTGTTTCTGTTTAACGAAATATTCTTCTCAAATTTAGACGTCATTGAATCAGCAAAATTTAGAAATATTTGTCTGTTAATTCTCAGTACGTTTTGACAAAAATTGTGTTTGCCAGATATACTGCCTAAAAAGTATCGGAAAGGGGCTGTTTTCCCCACCTTTAATGGGTCATAAGTTAATTGCATATCGCATTTTAACCGAACCGCAAGATATCATTTGAGACTGCTAAAGTAATTAGAAAACAAGCTTGTTTTCAAATTTTAAGGACATTTGTATTATAACAATTTCAACATTGAATTTTCTTCTGGCATATGTGGTGATCAAGAAGGATCATACAACAAAAATGTGAGAATATAATGAATATGTGGACATATTCTTGTTTATGTGCACATATTTGCAAATATACATATATGGACATGTTTATGTTGGACATATTTCCAAATATGTCCACATATTCACTATATTCTCACATTTTTGTTGTAAGATCCTTCTCGACCGCCATAGGCATATTCAATTGTTTTAAAATTATATTATTATTGTAAGTACTTTATATGCAATGTTTAGCAAGGGAATAATTTTCTTCCATTGTTTAACTATATACATCAAATTTGTGTTTAACACTAGTTTCAGGTTCATTTTGCTACCAATGTATATAGGTACTGTCATAAAATAATTTCAACCAAAACAACAATGAAATACGGATTCGTATATTTCTTGCAGCATTTAAAGACCAATATATACTTTTTAATGCTCAAAAAAATAAAGATAGCTTTTGCAATTTAGTTAATATACCTGTAAAATATATAAATAACGCTCAAACAAAATTATCCATTTTACAAAATTGCTTAATTACATTTAATTCGTGATTTTATTCTAAAAAGCCTTATTTCAATTTATCATAGTTAAGTATGCACATTAATATTGAACAAACTTATCTTAAAGTACCTATTTTATTTTATCTCTTATTTTTTACCGATTTTTTAAAATTTCGTAAGTTGTCATTAATCAAATTATGATTAAAAGATATGTAATATAGGCAATTTTATTTGATAAATTATTGAATCATATCAAAATATGTCTGCGTTATATTGTAGGCATAGCACTATGTATAAATGTAAGTACACAATTATAGATACAGGTGGAATACACTTTTAATAGGTATACACTTGTTTAATAACATACATTGTTTCATAAATGCATTTTAGAGTTCTTTTATATACATACAGACCTCATTTATCCAGATATGTTTGTATTTTAGTGTGTTTTATTTGCTTTATATTACATAATATTTATGTAAATTTGTTTTTAAGTATTTTCGTCCGAAAAGTGAGGGATTTGTATAATTGAGGTATACTGTATACTTTTCTATAATAAAAATATTAATAAGTATACTCGTTTTATAAGGGTAGGGATCGGTTAAAGTATAAATGAACACCGACATACCTAGTGTCGTATTGAGCCGATTTCTTGTATTTTACTTTGTATCAATGGGGTCAAGTTTGATACATCTTTTATTAGCTTTAATAAAGTAGCTATATAATAATATACATTATAATAATACATTATATATATATATGTACATGAGGTACATTAGCTTTAATAAAGTAGTTATATAATAATATAAGTACATTAGTATATGTCACGATATATACACGAGTGTCAAACCTGTTTGTCGTGTTTTTGACTCCTATTGGAACGAAGAAATATCTTTAATTGTGTTAGCAAAGTAAATGAACGTTTTGCGGTACATGAGGTCACTGGAAGAGCAGTGTGATTCTGTAAAAGTGTGTTGATTTGGGCGAAAACAAGAGTTAAACACTGACTAATCTGCACAATAGTACTTGGACGCTGTGTTCTATCAATTGATTTTTTAGATCAAATTGACCTATAGATTATATTTTCTTCCATATTTCTATTTCAGTAATTAAGGTTCGTGGGAAGTAAATGTTGAACTCCTTTAAGGGAAGAGTACAGTAACGTCATATCATTATATATGTCATATTGGTCAGATCATTAGTTGGAATCAAAGTCAGTGCTTTATAGCGTTCTTAAATGGGGTTCGGAAAATCGACTACTGAGCTCATTTATATCAATATTTTCCAACAATGGAATCGAAACAGTTCTTTAATAATAGTCCTTGGGAGAGTCAGCAAGATTATTGTCACTATGCGTTTGCCGTCTTATTCAATGTGGAATGCTAGGATCCGTTCCTAACTGTTCACCTATTGATACAGCTTTTTCATACCAACGATAATGTCTATAATTCGCAATATCAGTTCTCACGAGTTGTAGATCATTAAGTATTTCAATACCACTACATATATTGACATTAGTTCCTTATAATGTCACTGATATTGTGCAAAATGCAGCCAGTATGTATGCTTGGGTGATAATGAGAGTAACTATGAACCGGAAACACGATATTGTCTGTAAAAACACTGTGAACACTACCGCGTGACCATCCTTAAGCATCTACGTATCTAGGGCATTCCACAATAGTTGAACTGAAGTCTATAAATGTTTCCAATGCATCGATATATTCTACCAAACGAGTTTTGCAGCGACATTTCAATTTTTCTTCTAGGTTCGGTTATTGGGGAGTCAATTGCTTTATCAATACCAATTTAGCGTTTTGGGTGCAGAGCATAAAAAATAAATAGACTGTTTATCTATTATTCCAAACATATTCCAAATAGGAACGATGTCAGTGTTTTCACAACTAACAAACTCAGACGATATGCTGCATAGTGAATGTAGATGGCTTTAGGATACTGTTCTGTATTAATGACTGCAGCTCCTTTAACCTTGCCTGACAGTGACATTGAACTTGCTCTGTCATATCACTGGCCAACTAGAAAGTTTAAATCCAACCCGATTTATTGCAGCGCAATCGAGATATAACTTGCTACGAGTAGTACTGTACCTGTCACTCCATTCAACAAACTGACAGAAGTCTTCACAAATTCGATTTCTGTCTGTATCAAAGTAACAAATATAAATTCACAATTATTCTTTATTAGAAATATCTGTCAGTTCATCAGCAATGATTGAGAATGGTTGGCTTTTGCATTTACACAATTTGTTAAATAATATTTTGGCCCCACAGATCAATTATCTTATTTTGAATACTCCACGAGCTATACTGAGTTCTTCTGTAACCTTTCTTGTCCGCATTGTCCAGATGTTTTGCGAGTTAATTAAGTCATTAAGTCATTCCTCGAAGTTTCCTGGGTTGGATATACCTGAATTCATTTCACTATTGCTGTCATGATGTGCTCTAAAAGGTAAGTTTTGAGGAAACGCAGTTTTAGAAGAAATTTAGTCTACTTCAAAAGTTTTATTGTAAGGGCATTGGAATTTCGGAAAAAAGCATTTTATTATACAACTATATAGTAGACTCCAATTTTAGGGGTAGGGAGGTTTGGATATAGTACTTTTATGTCATATTTGAAAAAAAAAATTTAAATCGAGTTTTCCAGAAACCCTGGAAACGCCCCTCGCTGGCCGTCTCGACCATTTCCTTTGATCTCGATACATTTGTGCTGTCGCCTGTCTATATTTGATCAGGAAAATCTATATATGTTGTTTATACTATAATAATTAGGTTGAATTATATGTATATTATAGTTACATTAAATTATAATATATATTTAAAAATAATAGGTAATAAATAGGCAGATTTTGACTAATCACAACTAAATGTAAAATCTAGTGTAAGAAAAAATCGTTTTGATATAACTGTACACGACCTAACTCATAATAGTATTATTGAATTACGAGTATAAAAAGAAGTTGATTTCTTATGGCAATTGAAATAGTATAATTATCATACAGCTAAACACAATTTTATCTAATACATATAAAGGCACAATAATGTCATTGTGTATGTTGAAGTATGATATTTTTAGCAAAGAATTAAAAAAAGTATTCTACAATGTAAAAACCAAAGATAATAGATATAATAGTTATTATCTTTGGTTAAAACTCATTTCGTTTTAGGTGGTTGATGAATTATTTTCTTAATAAACGTTGGATGAAGTCATTAATAATTTGCAAAAATGATAAATAGGCAAAATATTATTCTTTTATAGACGGTTAATACAATTGTCTAGAACATTTCATGTTTTGAACTCAACATAGACACATTTTTTCAAATATTTAAATATTAGCAGCATTCTACTTATGAGTAGTAATAATACTTCTTGGAAATTTATAAAGTTTAAAGAAATCGTATTTTTAGCATCTAAATATATTTTACTTATATAACCTATTCGAAATGTTCTTATGCACATATATTTATGACTAATTATTTTTATAAGTTGGTCTAATAAAGAATAACATATTATATAATCGCTAAAAAAATTTCAATATTCCGCTTCACAATTTCCTTTAGATTTATTTCACAGTAGAAGTTAAGATCTCATAGAAAACAATGTTATGCCATGATATTAATTATTTTAAATGTATTCGTTTTGTAGAAATATAGATATTTTTGAAAAAAATGCTTTTTAAAATACAAAATAAATACTAAACAGGTACCTAGTAACTCTAAGTAGTAACTCTAAGTAAGTTTTATCTCGAGCAATTTACTTAATAATTTTCGTTTCGATAATGATATCTTTTTTTTACTGAATACAGTATATTGATATTAATGTAATTTTCAATAGATCTTATTATTCATATAATTATATGTTTAAAAACGTACTATCTTTATCAAATACATCAACTCAACACATTTTCTGGAAACAAAAATCGGGCTATGGGAAACCTATATAAACTTTTTAAAATTATCATGAGTTATTTATTGTAATTTTATCAATTTTTCACATTTTTAATCCATTATTTATTTGTACTTGATATTTTGATTAATTGATACTGCGTTCCTTCTTTATAATTTCAAAACAAATTTAACTATCTTTCTAGACGTATGCATGAGAATAAATTATAACTTTTTGACAATAATTGAAAAAGCTATTCACAGTGAAACAAGTATTGCATAAAACAATTTTTAACATATTACGAATGAATACATTTTAGTTTAAATAATATGTTTTTGTATATTAAAATATTGACAATTGTTGATAATTAAACTATATAATTATTCAATTTAAGTAATAACAATAGCATTATATTTGTTATCCCTTTTAAAGTTAAAGCTACTTGTACAAAATATTGTAAAATCGGATATTACACTGCACAGTTATAGTAAAATATGATGATATTACAAAAATGATATTTTTTATCAGATACTTTTAAATTAAACGTATTACCTTAAAGCTCAAAATGAAAAGTTTAAATTTTTATTTGTTATAAATATTTTGTTACGTGTACTCATTATTTATTATTCAACAGTATTTTAATTCTTATAATTCACAAAACATCAGATTACATAGTAGAATCAATTTATATTTTAATATGAAATTGGACATATTAATCTATGTAACAGAATTATGTAGAAATCATGATTGATATGTATCACAAATTATATGTAGTCATAAAGGATAAGAAATACGAGTTTACTAGATGTTAGATAGTTGCTACCACATTCAGTGTAAAAAAGATAACTTGAAAGTTATGTACATTCAATAGCTAAGATTTAGGCAGAACATAAAATACTACTTAAAAATTATGGTAAGTAGAGTGATGCAAATATTCGATATTAAAATATACGTTATATGTGCCATTCAGCATATTGCAATTGTGGGTGAAATTTAGAGAAATCTTATAAATGCAATGTTTTGAAAATATGTAATATAATAATTTCATTCGAAGTATACATAGATTGTAGGTGCATTTGAGAAAATACTAAAATAAAAATATACAGCAAAGGAATCCACTAATAATATTAACAACGCATATAACGTACCTAAATATTTGAATTGTGTGAACCAGAATTGTGGAAAATAACATAAATAAGGGAATGTGTGTATGAAGTTTGTGGATTTTTAAAAATAAATATGGAGTGGTAGTTTATATTCTAAGTGCTTTGTATTTGTTCCATGTAGTCTCTAGGCTTATTGCTCCGGTAACCACTACTACCGCCACCATTTGTGGTTATTATGGGTGAGGACATGCCAGCGTCGAGATGTGACGAGGGAGTAGATGACGTGAGCGGGTATCCCGATCCACAAAGTGGGTCTCCTGTGGCAATTACAGACACCGAGCCATTGCTAGGCATCGGCGGGTAACCATCACCGCCTCCCATGCCCATGGAGAAGAGTCCAGCGGCGTGGGACCCAGGTGAAAATAGAGGAGACATGAAGGACAGAGCGGCAGAGAAGGGGTGCATGCCGGCCGCCTGACCCACCGCCTCTAGGTTGGCCAGCCAGGAGCGGTCCAGAGCAGAGGTGGCGCCTGTAAAGGTCAAACCACCTCCTCCGCCACCGCTACCCACCTTGGTAATGGGAAAGGCTTCCTGAAGATTACGACTGTGTGTGGCGGCTTCCATCTTTTCCTGACGGCGCCATTTAGCACGTCGGTTCTGGAACCACACCTGGGGGATTGGTAGTATAAATGTATCATTAAGTATAAAGTCTATGTGTATACCAGTCGTCATGATAACTTTTGATAATTATCAATAATTAATTTTTTTTCCTATTTTTTTACAAAATCACATTTAGCAATACAAAGTTATTTATTCTAAAACATTATTGCCAAACGATCACACGGAAAAATAAACTAGTAGGATGTGATGATATCCTAACATCTATGAATTCTAATGCTGAAAAAATAACAGTTATTACTTATATAATTAACAATGTAACCTGAACAATATGATTTTTAACCAATGGGAAAAATCGTTCCATTAAATGCTAAAAAGTATAAAAACTGAAAATAAAAAATACATAAAAGCAATATTGTATATTTTATGTTAAGATAATTATATAATTGTTATGTAACTATCTGGCAAAAAAATCCTTACATCAATGATAATGAATTAAAACATATAATATTTCAAAAATGATTTTGCTTGATCATTTCACACAATTTAAATTAAAGTATAGATATCAAATTATTGATTATTCATATAATGTACAGTTGGATATTTCAACTCTTCCGTTTTCAATTAATTATATTAATTTAAAAGGTAGCCACTATATTTAATACGGATATATTAAAAGCGATTTCATTAGTATACGGTAATTGCCATATTAATCCATGTGACCCATACAAAGTACCCCACATATAATACTATCAAATGTAATATTTTAAGAAGTAATAACTAAATAGGGTCTATTAGCTAGATATTAATCGCACGCCTGTTCAACAAAAATCATAAATTAATTTCCTCGAGTAGCTCTTTAGGGCAATCTTAGAATGAGCGGGGTGCCAATCTAAACAGTATGAAGTAATTGTTTGCAATTAAGAGGAATCATATGAATCAATGTGCCAAGGCCCAAGACGATTCCATATTGGGATCAGCATGCAGAAGATCAGCCATTAAATACCTATAGCAAAGTAAACGTTAAATCATCACTTAAAGATATAGGTAATATATATAAAGAGTTGCTGATTAACTGAAACCCTCCCCTATGCCTGCTTTGGGTTATGTTAGTGCTGCGCACATACTGTACGTTTTTTTTACTTTGATGCAGTCGAAATTGGTTATGGAGTACTTCAAACCTATTAAAGACTGGACAGGTAGATAGTGTCAGCTTTATGATTGTTAGACAATCCAAACTGATTAATCTGTAAAATACCTAATCAAAGAAGACTCGTTGCTGAGTGGTTCTTTCAATATCTTGAGTAGATGCTGTTGTAATGCAGTGTATAGGCGACGATTGTGGCCGGTTTGTTAGCTCAAGTAATACTTCGCTTGTCGGCACACTGAGCATTTGTTATTCCACCCAATTTAAACTGCTTCGTTAAATGTACGTATGTACGCCTGATGCTATAATATTATTATTATCTCAAAAGTGATGCAAGTATAGTGGTGGAATTATTGAATTAGTGCCTATTTGGCCCTAAGTGTTGGTCTTATGAAGATCTCGTTATGTCGTTAACATGATTGCCTCAAGGGTCTATTAAGATTTCTTACTAAATAGTGAAAATTCTTTTGTGTCTACAACAGGTACTTAATTTGCAGTATTACGTGTGACTGATTTTTATAGAAAACAAGTATAATCAGATGCAGGTCAAATTCAGAAAATTATTATAAAAATTAAATTAAAATTAATGTTTATGTTTAAGTTTACGTGTGCTTAAGTAGTGATTTGCTTAAATTATATATGTACGTATAAAAATGTAGTTTTGTACAAGATATAGACACATTACTATATACGAATAGGTGTGCATATATACATTGTATATGAATCAATTAAGAAATAAATCCAATCATTTACTGAATCCATTAAAAAGGGGAGTATGTACAAGAATTGATTAAAACATATTACCATTGTTCTTCCTAAATATATCTCGATATAAAACAATTTATGTTTATTTTGCGTGTAAAATTTAAACTCAAATGAGATGGAAAAAATTCATCAAATCAAATTTCGGGACAGAGAATCAGTAGATCTCACGAGTATTTATAATATTTACATTCAAATATGAAATATTAATTCGTTTAAATGAATACAATTAAATAAAAAAGTCAACAAATTCATTATAAAAATGTTTATTAATTCAGCATATTTCGTTATGCATACAACTTTTTCAAGAGCATAAAATAAACAGATAAAATGCATTTTTTTGCAGACCGTAAAAGCATTATTTTACGCTCTTTAAAAAGTTATATGCACAAGGAAACATTTGAGTTAATAAACATTTTTATTATGAAATTGTCGACTTTTTTAATTGTGGCTTTTTAAAACATTTACTTTACCTCGTTTTTATTGAATACATTGCATACTACAACAGATTTTACATCATGATATGTTTTATTAATGTATATATTCTCAAGTCTATAGCGAAATATCTAAATGTTTTAATTTTCCTGGTTATCTTAAACAGACCATTAAGAGTTAATTACAATTAACTATATAGAATATTACATTAAGCATCAGTTATGTGTCAGAATTTATATACATATATAGTGCACGAGGAATATATAATACTATTAATTTCGTGTCTTTAGGTTCACCAATTCGTAATAATATATATATCTTATATAGGCATTTGACTTTTGGATCCTTAGGATCTAACCAAACTTTCATTAATAGTTATTTGGAATATAGATCTTATAGATCTAATAATTTTAGTAAATTAATATAAATATACAGTTTACATCATATGTGTTTTCTTAACATTACTCATTCTGATAATAAAACAAATTCATCAGAGCTATATTTTATTTACTTATTATATAAACCACAAATATAAAAATAATTTTAAAGATATTAATCAAAATTGACGAGTAGTCAAATGTTGCTGTACATGTTATTATATATACAGAAATTTTCAACTAAATTTGTTATATATATGGTTTACATCGTTACTATTGCCTAAATCTTAAAAAAAGTGAATACTTTAATGAAGAAATCGTAATTTACTATTTACGATTTATTTTAAGAAATGAAATGGCAATAATTTAAGTTATTATAGATATATTTTATATAATTTTAAATTATTATAAAATTAGGCTATTATAGTTGAATTCAGATTTTTAAGGACAATGAGTTCAATATATTGTCAAATTATTTAATAAAATTACAACCATAATTGAGGTATGTTAAATTCTTCATTATATTTGTTTATAAAAAGTGAAAATAAAAGCAGTGAAAAATTAATTACTGAGAATTAATTATAGGTGTTATATAACAAAATCCAGATGGCTAAAATGATTTTCAACATTATAGTCTCGCCAAATATTACATAGGGTTTATATAGGCATATACATAGAGATAACCAAATTATAACTGTACTCTATAATATTACAGTTTCACGAACTATGCGGGATTACTTGGCCTATATGCATATCTATACCGGCGATAAATATTATTATTATGATACAGTTCAACAAGGAAAGTATTACTCGCATATATGATAGCTATTGCGAATAATGTAACTCATTTTGGTGTTCACCTGACTGGACATGCTCCCTTTGACAAGAGGAACTGGCTCAAGACAAACATCTGACACCCTCCCATGAAGGGGCAGTCAGCCGTGCCATTGTCTAATTTCATTACCTTCCCATAATTAGCACGGTAATTCTGGTGAAAAGCTATAACCTACATATCTATGCAAAGGCAGAGGGAGCAAGCGTGTTTATGGTGGAACATTCAAATCTATTATAAATTAAGTGTTAATGCATACCATACTAATTTATAATATAGCTACCTGCCATGTATTGTTTAATTAAATAATTTTGAATATTTTATTTTAAAATTTATATTTATTTTAAAATAAATTTTGATAAATTTAAACTAACAATTATTTGGATTTATCAGGACCAATAAATGACAATGAAATAATGAGTTATATTCATTACATGTATTCCAGAAATATACAATCTCTAATTATTTAAAAATTGAAACATTCAGTAAATTAACGACAATTACTTTTTTTCATATAAAAAATGCTTGAAAGCATTACAATTATTTATAGGATTAAATTTTTGGTGTTCAAAATAAAAAATAAAAATAAGCAGAAAAATATTTATTATAGCTTTTAAAATTTGACATATTTTCACTGTTAAATTGAAACGTTCAAAGTTATCTAGAATTGATAGGCATATATATATAATTATAAGCGTGATTATTCCAACGAAATATTTTATAAAAAAACAATTTTTATTATATCCTTTGACAATTTTTAAAAATAATTAAAATTAACAGATTAAATTTTAATGTTATTTTAATAATTAGAATAACATAGACGAGGTAGTATACCAGCATACATTATTCAAATTTAAAGTACATGGGATACTTTTATATATTTCAATATTATGGTATAATATAAATATATAATTAATAATTGCACTCGCTATCAATAAAATCGGAAAATATAATCATGAATCAAGTATTATAGTTCTTATTTTTCCTTTTATAAACAAATCTGTTTCTTTAGTTCTCTTTTCAAATCTTTTTGTTACACAGAGTAATACGTATATAATTCCTCCACCATATTATGAAATAATCTCGATTAATTAACAGAAAGAGCGTGGAGCCACTTAAATGATTAATAATTGATGAATTAATTAAATCTTGTCCCGACTACTCACAGATGCCTGATCATAATAAAGTATAAATGGCGTAGTATATATAGGGCGAATAGACACGAATACCCCAATCATTCATCTTCTCAAATCAATGCAATGCTAAGAATCGTCCTGAGAATAGGAAGACGGGGCTTCTTTCTCGTCAACGACTATTAAAGGTATATCAGGGCCTCGCACCCCACCTTGTCATTTCCATCCTCGTCTCGACTCAGATTTAAAGACAGAAGAATTATCTTGAAGAGGCCTGGAGTGACATGACGTTGTCTCGTGCTCTTTGCTCTCTTCCCCTTTTCTCTCTCCATCAGCACCTTCTCTATCATCTCATATTAAGCAATTATCGTCAGTTTAATGCAATTTTTATCAAATCATTAGCACCTATATGTTGTACCTACATAGGTACCTCTTAATATATATATTATGCATCTAAGCAAGTCTGCGTCAATGCAATGCAAAGAGGAGAGGGCTAAAAGAGGGGATCAAACTTTCCCCAAGGATTTCCTTCTTCCACCTGGCTTGCATGCATCTCTCAATTCTGTAGACCAAGTTACTATAATATTAATCGAAATTAATGAAACTCGAATTAATGGAAATACATTATCTATCTTTAAAGTGTCCAAATCCTTAATTATGATGATCAAGTGAGCGTATGCTACATATTTTGTCTTACAGTTCACCCTCATGCATATATCTCGGGACACATTCTCATCGAATTAATCTAATATAACTCCGGCTATCAGCTGCACAGTCCCTGTGGAAGTCCAGAAGGTAGGCGCACTGATGATGCCGTTGTGTCAGAGAAAAAATGAGAAATGCATCACCAAGTCACGAATCATTTTATCAAATTGTGTTGTCTTGTTCAATTTTAAGTCATTCGTATATTTCTCACATTTTGATTAATTTATAGAAAGTTATCTTATCTAGTAAATTTATCATGTGTTAAATATGATCTATATATAGTCAAACTTAAAGTGAGACAAAGTTTAGGTATAATTAGCAAATTATCTAGGTATTACAAAAAAATAACCTTTTAATATATTTAATAATTTTAAATAATTTTGTACATATTTATATACATGGTTTATAAACTGCACTCATTATTAATAGAACGATATGAAAATAAATTGACATTACTTCTTGTGTTAAATATAATTTTATTAATCTATTCTAGAGGTATCCAAATTAAATATCCGAATTTAATATCTCTTGACGTTATATTGAAATATATTTATTTATTATTCGATTATTACCACTATACTTATACTATATACAACATATATATAGATGTAGCTACCCATCTTGATTAGGTATTATAATCGGTTAAACTTGAAAATCGCTCTTTCGAACAAATTTTCAAATTGGTAGAAATATCCCCAGGCTAAGTTTTTGGCCTGGCCTATCGTTATAGCTTCAATCTCTTGTTCTATCTCACTATGTGGTCATTTGAGAGCCTAATGAGTTGATTAAATTGAAAATTGACTTTTGTAGATTTATAAATTAGCTCATGGGGCGTATTTAGACCCCTGTAGAATATTTGGATTGGTGGGAATTAACGAATTTCAATAACCTCTTAGCGGTTGATTTGGACTTCCAGCTAACTAGGCTGATTACTGATAAACTATGGGAGGTTAATTGCCCGTGTTAAAAGGGAGGGCAGAAGAAAGGGTAGTTGGCACTTGGTGATTATTTTGCCAAGATTGTCAATATGAGAATATGTAGGTACCCAAACTGGATAATGCGCAAGCAGATTCATTAAACTATTTACCAAACTAAAACATTTTTATGCATTCTGAGGCATGCACATAAAATATACCTTGTTTTTGAATAAAAAGAAAGTTATATAAAATATATCTATATATTTCCATCAATTTATGATAATATATGCTTTTGAAGTTTGAAAAGGCATATGTTATTAAAAATTGTATACACTAAAGATAATTTATTAAATTAACCTTCAACAAAACTTATAATCAAATACTTATTGTCATTATTAAACTTAAAACGTATAGAATATATACAGTCTTTTGATCTTTTACTACAAATACCGAAATAAAAATATATCTCAATTGCATTCAAGGGTTATATTTTAATGAAGTCATAAAATGAAGCAATATAGTATATTTCGAAGTTAATATTAATACAATTTGATTTGATTGTACATATATGTATATACGTGCATATTCGTTAACATAAACTAAAATTATATCATTAATTATAAAGTACGAAATTAAACAAATTAATTTGCATATAGTTCAAAATCAATGTTACATTTATGTATAACCTATTAATGAGATGTTGTTTGTTCCATATATATATAATGCCTTATATTAAATTCTTTCATGAGTATCCATAATACTAAGTATACACGCCTATATTATATCGTTAGTTATAATTAATGGTTAACTTTACACTCTTCATCTTGCCAAAGTGTTACAGTGGCATGATATAATTAAAACTACGGCTTCTGTAATTTACTAGCGTCGGTAATTAGTTATTAAGGCGACACAGGTGAAAGATGTCGGCGTTGATTGATAACAAAACAGTTAAAACAATTTTATCTGCATCGACCTATCATTAGTATATACCTTTACACATTTTTAATCAATCTTTTATTATATTTTATATTACATTTATACCTTTATATATTAGCAGTGACCTCATTACTCAATTAAGACACTATCTGTAACGATTATAGGACTACTTAATTCATCAAAGCGTTAAATTCGATTTAAAATACCTCTAATTCTAAAGCATAGATTTCATTTTGGCCCTATCCTTTAATATATATGTATTAATGTTATGTAAATTTCATTTACTGATGTAAAGTATCAAATGTGTGTGCAAGCATTCACTAACTATGGAGTAACAACAATCCCATCTGAATAATTTTAAGCAATTAAATTATAATTGAAGTAATTCTATATCGTAGTGATTATCTCATAATCTTAAAATCAGCCTATTAATTTAATAGAATATTTACTCTTTCATCCATGTTAATATTTTATCTAGTACCATTCTATAGAAGGTATTATTATACATATATATTTATAAATGCTGAAAATTATAGTTTTGTAGCTTCTTTTGATTTTTTATGAGAATTACAAGAAGAAGTAAAGCATTAACATCTGAACGAAAAGTTACATATATATTTGAAATGTTAATAAGTAAAAAAATAGATATTTAACAATAGACAAAGATAATTGAATATATTATTTGTCAAAGGAAATTTTAAATGCTTTGTTTGAGTATATATTAGAAATAAATTTTTCATTTCTATTATACCTATATATTATAATATTATATTATACTCTTTATAATTATATATTAAATATAATAAACTATATTTATAAAAATAACAATATTAATAATATTGATTTTATAATTTAAAGGTTCAAATGATGAATCGTTATTGAGAGATGTCTTCTTATATAAAATTCTATTTTTATATGTATAATACTTAACATAACTCCTAATTTATTTAATAATAATAAACATATAATATATATAATTGAACTTATTTGGAATTTTCAAATTTTCATAATGCATAAGATGAATTTTAAATATTATTCTATGTAAAGTGAATTATTCGATTTATTCATTGATTCTTACACTGGAAATCATACAAACTTACTTTATATAAATCTAGAGTATTTTTTTGAAGAACTTGTTTTAATAATTAAATTTGTATAATTATACGTTATTTATATATTGGATAAATTTACTCCATATTTTATTTTTATTCTATCGAGACGTTTTTAGAAACAGCTAAAACATTGTTTGAAACATCGTCAATACATTTGTCATTGTTAATAATTATATATAATATTATTTAACGCAAAAGTGTGAAATAAATCAAATAACATACTATGTTTTATTTTGAATGGTATACTAAGCTAGAACTTCTCCACCAAATTGATAAATATATAGCAAGGCACAGCAAAATATTACAGTTAAGTCATTTAAATGCTTGAGCTATATCAAAGACTATGTCATTGTTAAATCCGGATATCCAGTAATGGTTTCTGCGAGTTCTTTTAAGCAAAATAATGTTCTAAGTAAAATTCGAGGAATCTACATCATATACATTATAACTAAATTAGAAAAATGTTGACTTAAAAGTGATTAATTTAAAAATCCGAATATTCAAATATATAATAAAATAAGCACAAACAACTTCCTGATAAAAAATAATTTTCTATGATTTTTCACAATCTTAGAAATGTTGTTAAAATTTTATTGAATGGTGTATACAAAAACGCCTCTATACATATCATCGCATTAAATTATATGAATTACCATAAGCAATCAGGAAATAACACATTCATAAATATAGTTTCTACAAAGTCGTAACGGAAATAGACTAACATTATAAGCCATTAGCAATATTTATATATAAAACTGTATAATTCAAATTTATTTCCTATACATTTTATGTTAAAAAATACTGCAAATATAGTTAACTACATTATACACCATACCTTTAACATACACGCAAATATTTTCTCCTATATATCCTCTACAATATATATATGGTGGATAATGATTAGGTATATATACTAAACTAAACTAAACTAAACTAAACTAACAACATGAATTAGCAATTTATTTAGAAACATAAGTCGACATGTGTATACTTTAAATTTTAAAAAGAAGAAAAATGAGTGATTCTGGCATGGTCAGTTAATTATACAATGAACTAATTCCCAAAAGACTCCCTTGTGAATTTCTCATCATTAAAACAATAATAGATAAAATTATTAGATGTAAATTGGTAAACAGTTATGGCCCACGTGAAGCGATTGTTAAGACTTTACCTTGTTGAAATATATGGTAAGAGACCAGTCTCAGGTATGCAGAACATAAGTGGAATTGTTCAAACGTCAGTATAAAGTGAACAAATTGTGAAAAATAGATATAGGTTAGTATATATATATATGTGTGTCTGTACATACATACACATAATATGCCAATAGAGACACATACATACATATATGTGTATGGGAATATATTATATGCATGCCACCTTGAAGTCTTAAACATCTCCTACGACAAAAGGGAAAGAAAAAGCGCAGTTGTAGGCACTGCAAATGAGAAAATTAATCGTTTAAGTCTATAATTGAAGAATCGAGTTAGTCTAAGAGAATTTTCCCCCTTCAAAGGTATTGAAATTAGACAAGGGGCCATGCACATTAAATTCATCAGGAGCAGAGTCTCTTTTGCGTAAACTCATCGCTTATCTTCGCCTAATGTCATTTGACAACTTCCTTTACGTTATTTTGCCCAACTGACCATCCACTTTGTCCAAGAATTGCACTCTCAGAATCTCTCCTTCGGCCACTTTATATATTTGAAGGGGAGGGACTGTTATTTGGTTTTGTCGATCGAGGCCCCGTCACTTGAAGTCGCATGTTATCCTGCACCACATACATAAACACTGAGCCTATAGTCGATATATGTATTTACTAGAAGATGCACTTATCAAGCTTGGTGGACTAAATCGTCAAATTGGCGCAGGTTTGTGATCGGACAACCAAGAGGTACTGTACTGTATTGAGACAACTTAACATAGATACGTGAATGTTAATACAAACACTAAATTCTATACACAACCGTTTATTGGCTTCCTTCCTTTACACTCGCATCTTCAATTCTATTTTTTCGATGAGATCTAGTTGGGAAAATTAATTGTATTTACTCACTTTCCCAAAGTTGTATCGCTTCTATCCTCTTCTGTATACTTCTTTCAATTTTCGGTAAGCAAGCGGAGTGTACAGCTAACTCTAATCATACATAGAGTTAGTCACATATAGCGAAAATGATACAAGAGTAGAAGAAGAACCCAAGACTAAGTGGACTACATACGAGTCATTAACTACTCGATTTGTTTCCATTCTAGTTAAACGGTAAGGTAATTATTTTCTATAGATTGACAGAGCTCACAACCTGGAGAAAACAGGCCGACTTCAAAGAGATTCTTGTTATTCGCTTAATACAAAAGCTACAACAAGGAAGGGGGTGGGGGTGGTGGTTGAAGTATAGACGATTCTGATAAAAAGAAGTGGTTTAAGACGACTGAAGAATGATCTATGGGGAGAAGAGATGGGTGGAGAGCCATCTAGAATGTAGGCCTTCTTATATCGACAAGACTTTGATCCCCGTGTTTCTTCTGTAAAGAACAAATTAAATCAACCACTTATAATCCATTAGTTATCCAATTAGAGAAGTCAGTCTTGTGGAAAATTGATAATTCATTTTTACTGCGAGAAAAATAGGTTAATTAGCCAGGTGGAAAATGACCTCATCTGGAAAACAGGGTAAAGTAAGGGGGAGTTGGGAAAGGAGGAAATGTATATGGCTGCCATACTGCATGTCAGAGACTGACGGCAAGATGGGTGTGTGCGCGGTTGTTCTAGAGAAATGTTTGATGGCTCAATGACTTATGAATGTCTAGAACAAGACGATGACGAAGAAGTCAGAGCTGAGGTATACTTGTGCAATGCGAATATTGTGGTATAATGTATGGGTCGGATAAGGATAATCTTTTGTATATGATACCTACCTTACTGTATATATATAATGGTTAACAGGAAGAAAGTGAAACATTATAATATATTATAATACAGGAGACAATTTCTTGTATTTATATTATACGTGAAAAATAAAAAGCATAATGTATGAGTATAATAGTAAAAAAGAAGGGAAGAATAAATAAGCTGCATTGTAAAATTTTAATATATGTAAGTATAATACTACCTACAATTATGAATGAATACATTACTTATACTTTTCAATAAGAGCATAGACGGCCGCGCAATTCAATTTGTTAACTAGTCATCCGAATATCCCCTGATAATACATTACATCTATAATAATAATACTACCTGATTAATTTGTAAGGTCGGCTACAGGTTTCACAATACGATAAGTTTCTATTGAAGCTATTTCATGGTTCCACTTTTTACAGGGGAAAAAGAGGGTCTGTATATTTTGAACTCAATACAACCGCCACCAGGAAAATGATGAGGAAGTGGCAGAGCACAGCCATGAGTAGTCACATACTTGTATATACACACATTACAAGCTACCTATACGGTACCAAAGAAAAGTTCAAGAGAGGAAGTCTATATGAAGCCCGACCGACATTTCTAACAACATTATCTAAGCAATCAGTTTCTTCTGTAATAAAACCGATAAATATCCCTCTTAATTATATAAACAACTATCTCAATTCTTTTACAATAATGTAATAGGATAAACTTCTATATAGCTTAACAAAGTAATCTTACGATCTTTCCCTGGTATTTGTGTAATAATATTATTATATAATATAATATCATTATTTTAGGAAGCCCGGATGTCAAAATAGAAAGACAAGTAAACCAATTTGTTGGACACACGATTTTGGATCTTGAGTATAATATACTTATTTATATAGACATAGATATGTCTATATATTGTTTGAGAAAAGTTGATATATTAATACACTGTTTTCTGAGAGTATCATAAGAATATGTACTACATTCTCAGAAATATAACATTATAATCATAAAAATGTTTATAATATATAATATTTGACATAAATAGTACCTATATGTATAATATATACGACATAATACGGAGTGACGGAGCGAAGTTAAAGCAAGCATAAGACAATTGATGGCTTCCGTTGATTAAGACAATGGAAGCAACCAAGTGTAAATTTGTGGGAGACAGTCGATGCTATATCAAATACAGTTGAGTCTTTTCCAGGTAATTCTGCTGTTAATTACCGCATATAAGATATATTATAATGTAATATATATTCAGTCACTAACCTGTTCCTTTCATAAACAACAATTTCTTGACATCCATATACTGTATAAAGAAAACTATATAAGTTATGCCTATGTATGTACATATATATTAGTTAAATTTAACGTATAGATAGATAGATATTTTTTATTATATTTATAAGCTATATAATTTGGTACAAATAATGTTTAAATCATTAGAAAAATCAAAAAGAAAAAGAAAGAAATTATATCATTATACAGATAACTTATAAGTAGAAATAATTTGCAATATATTTATAATGAATTGTCTTTGAAGAATTACCTGCATATATATGTATATAATTGCTTAATTTGAATAGCGACATTCGACATCTACAGATATACCTATACAAGTGGTTTTGTAATCATTATCTATAGATGCTATTCTTGTTTTTGTATTATATAACTGCGAGAAATAGCTTTTTAATAAAAAATATTTTTATGTAATTAAGGCGCACGTTAAAATGGTTTCTATTAATGTTTTCCAATTGAATAGTCTAATGAATAATATCATGGTTATATCCTTTATACTATTAATTACAAAATAAAAGGCATTAGTTAGCATATTTTCTATAGTTTGTTTTGTTCCATGTTTATATAGTGTAGAAATAAATATTGAATTAAATCTAAATATAAGTAAATCTTTAAAAATAATTAATAAATGAGCTTTTTGATGAAGTTTAATTCAAGCATAAAATTATTAATTAAGGACCCACGTTATATATAAGCAAAAGTATTTTTTTAAATATGCATCATTTGGATTTATTCTCCCCACAAAATAATAAGTATATATTTTAATGATTCTTTTATATTCTCATATATAAGGAAAGCTGTACAATAAGATTTAACTTTCCCGTAGTATTCTATCAATTTTATTTAGAAAATGATAACGCGTCTTAAAGTTTTACTGGGTCTATAGGCATTTAAAGTAACGCGCATTTATATTCATAAAATATTTATTATATAACTTTGCGGCATTATTTTAAGAAAGCTATATCAATAATATACAACCTTAAGTTATAACAGAGTTATATTTTGACTTATATATGTATTATAATAGGTATATTATAAAAATGTATGCATATACATTGTAGACAATAAGGCTATAACTGTAAGTCTAAATATTGATGTATTTTATATTTAGTGTAATTTATTTGACTATATATATATATAACTCTAAAATATAATTACATATATATGTAAATTCTCGTATATATATTATTAGAAATATATATCCAATACCTTTTATATTTTCAAAGAACAGCAATTATCGAAATAAGAATTGTGAATAAAAATATAATACAATAAAATATAGATTATTCTTATTAAAATATGTTCGATGTTTCGAATTAGTGAAGTTTACATATTATAGATATATGAATAAAAAAGTTTTATATTATATATATATAAGCACACTATACACATATATTATAAAGATGAATCATAAAAAAAAGGAGGATGATAACGAAGAATAAAGAAAAATTGACGAAGTCTTCCACGTCATCGATCAGCCAATTGGCATTTATTAGACAAAATTTAAAATCCATTAATTAGGACCAGCTCGATCAGTAGATTGAAAAATATTTCTCGTCGAAAGCGGTCATGTGGAAAAAATTGATTTAAGATAATATGATTTAAACATATAGGTTCTTTAGAGAGACCACTTTATAAACAAGTATGTATATATTATAAAGAGTTTCATTGCGAAAATGAAAAGCTTTTATACATAAGCCACATATATGTCGTTTATAACTAGGTATACTAAATATTTACTCAATAAATAGAATAGAATACCTATGGTATATTGTTTTATATACGATGTAGTATTACTCGTGGGTATTTCCTACCAATTAATTGCATATAACGAAGCAGTTAGAAAGAATAATAAATTAAACTGTTTTAACACAGTAAAAACCTTTTAATAACTGTATATGATTAACCAAAATAATAATAAATTGACATTTAAGGGATGATATAGAGTCAATTGTATATTATAGATAATTTAATAATACAATTTAATTTTAATTTAGTATACCTATTAATAATGAAACAGAAAACAAACATAATATATAAAACATTTTATATACATAATTGGCAATCAAAAAGTATATTTAATTTTCATTAATTTATAATGACAATCAAGCTTAAAATTAACCATCACTAAAGAGTCCAATTGCATAAAGGGCTTTCTGTGTGATAAAAATATAAGAAATATAATACATTTACTCGAAAATAGATATATATATATATTACTGTAAATATTCGATAAGATCAAAATAATCCGAGATGAGACAAGGTTTCTAATATCGGTTTACCACACCATATACTTTCTTCATGCCCCACAACTACAAAGGGAAATTACAATTACTTAAAATAACTCTGGTATAATATATAGGGTAGAATTTACATATATATTGAATATAATATTGAACATATATACTTCGTATTAAAGTTATGAACAACTAAACATTTCAGAATATATTTCACTAGAATTACTATAAACTTAAATGCTTAATTAATTTTATTCTCATGCCCTTATACCCTACACATTTGAAGATTACTTAAAAGTTTTATTCATATATTTATATATTATATGTATATATTATTGCCTAATTATTAATTAAATTAGATGATTTTTAGTCATTTTAATGAAAATTAATTTTAAAAAGATCCGATATTAAACGAACCTGCACGCGAACCTCCGGTAGATTGATTTTGAGCGCCAGTTCCTCTCGACTGTACACGTCTGGATAGTGACTTTTCTCGAACGCTCGCTCCAACTCGTGCAGTTGATAAGTGGTGAATGTGGTCCGGTTTCGGCGATGCTTCTTGCTAGCTGGTCCTCCGCTACTGCCCCCTTCTCCGCCGCCACCGGTGGGACTCAAGGGCGGTGAGCCTGTGTGTGGGGAGGCGGTACCGGCGTGGGCGTGAGTGGGTTCGTCAATTCGGGAGGATGAGGCGTGTAGCTCGTTTTCGATCTCGTAGGAGCTGTCCACATCGGCTTCGCTTGATTTGACTATGTAAGAAAAAGAGAAAACAAGACATAGACAATTGCATGAGCTATATATTAATTTTAATACTGATCATAATTAATACTGATTTTAACTTAATAATTGTTTCAAATGGCATTTGTGATATTAATGTATATATTTATTTATAATATTATCCCATCTAAGCCTTTATTGTATTATTCAATAATAATAAATTAATTCGTTTCTTCTTTATATATTAAGCTCAGTACAAAGAATTTGACATGTAATTAATTAATATATATATTTATATATTAGGTATTCATTTATAATAAAAATTAAAAAATTGTATAATTCGACAGAATTTATGAATATAGATTTTTTGAAATTTTTTTAACGTTTGAGGAAGTATTGTTTAAATAAATATATTTATCAGCACAAAATTATTAATTGTAAAATTTTAATTGAAAATTTCAAATAATAAATAACATTTTATAAGCAAAAGCAAATATATTTCATATTTCAATAAATATTGAAATTCATATTTTCCATTTAAAGACAGTACTAAAGACCATTAACAACTAATTTAATTTATTCATATAACATGATTTCATTTTCATATGATTTCTCAAATCCAAAATTTTCAATCAATATATTTATTTCAATTTGTCTGTTTTGGCAATTCTCAGCTGGTATTAAAATTCTCATTTTTCCATACAATTTCAATTAAAACTCAAATTCATATTTCGACATACAACAAATAACTAATTAATTGCTTGAAATTATATATTTTAAATCATGATAATTATGAATAAGTATTTAATAATAATATATCACCCATGAAAACTAAATCCGCTCTTTGTTGTTTAGTTAACAATATTTAAATTCAACGTCAAACATATTTTTTCTGAATTTGTTAAAAAATAAATCTTCGAAATCTTATCAATTGAGTAGAAAATTATACTGAGCAAACATTTAATATTTTATATAGTTTATAAAAAATTTAAATTTCATGTAGAAAATTTATATATACAAATTAAGTGTATATATTTGAATAATACATGCATATAGTTAAATTATTGATATATTACAATATGTATATACGGTACAAGCTGTAATTTTTAATTTATACGTAATAAATGATTATAATTAGCTATGTGAGTGACATTTTATGACAATTTCTGGCCAATACATTATATAGTAAACAGAAACTAAAATAGACGAGAAATTAGTCTGCTCCAACGCTCCTTTATCAATGTGTTTTTTATGCTCACACACCCTTTTATCACATTTGAAGTTTTCGTTGAAATTCTTTTTCAATCACGTTTCGAGTAATAGGTGCCATACTGAATTTAATGGTTGCATTATAGAAATGAAATTTACCCAATTTATCGCCGTAAGGCTTCGAAACTTTGTCCCATCAAGCAGTGATCATACTTGAAAACGCAATCGGTCAGGAAATTTAATATTATATTTTATTTACGCTTTAAATAATATGTTAAATTTACGAAATCTGCCCGTCAACTATATGTATATATTACATAGAGAAAATTCGCTTCTTAGTGAATAGGATATAGAAGAGTGGGGTGAAATGTCTTGTCAAATATTATATAGTTCTAACACCTTTCTCAAGGTTATAGAGCCGAAAACAATTCTCCAACAGGACCAGCTGCCTGTGTTCGTTTTTGACAGCGGAAAGCTAATTATTGCTCGGTTCCTTTATATATGCAGACTAAGCTCTTCACCTATGTTCCTATCTATTCCAAGCGGAACAGGATAATTTGGATCCGCCTTTCTAGAGATTTGATAATCGAACCAAACAGCTTGTGTCGTCTGGTCGCAATAGAAAACACGCCCACTCGATTATCTTATGAACTTCATACACAAAAGAATTATGTATATGCAGAAATCTTGCTTTTGACGTAGATGAGGTTAATCGTCCAAATAAATTTAATATATTATCATATATTACTACATAATTGTAAACGCTCAGTTATCCCAATCGTTTATACACATTATCGAACTTTTGGTTTACTATATATATGCTTATAACACGCACAATTAATGTCTGAATCGATTAGTTACATTATTTTAAAGGACTAATTATATAGTGACTGTTATATATATTATAAAAGAATGCAGCTTGGTTTTTAATGAGATAACTGGAAGGACGTTCGGCACATAGTGAGGAATTATTCAAACAACCGGTTGTTTGAATAATTGTTTGAATAATAATGGTTAACCATACACATATATTATCTGAAATTAAAGTCAAGATTTTATATATATTAGAGATTCAAAGGTATAATTAGAATAGAATATATTTGTAAATATATGTAATATTATAAAAAACTATTTAAAAATATAAAACAAGACACAAAGGCAAATTTTATACCATAGGTAACAATAAAGTGCAACATAATATATTTCAAAGAACTAAGGAATAAATTAGTTTTCATATCATTCAATTGTAATAATATTGCAAAATTTATATCATTTTGTAAGTCTATATATTTCTTAATTTCAAAACAAAAAAAATATTCAAATTATGAGTATCTAGAAAATAAAAAGGTAACTATAGAACCATTCATCAATATATAGTAAAAATAATAATTTAAAAAGAAAACATTTACCAAAAATTGTTAATAATAAAATTTAGCAATAAAATATTTATATTTGATTCGTATTAATAAGAGAATATTAAAAATCCCCAAAATGATTAAATGTATGTGTAAAAATAAATGTAATTTACCATCTCTTCTTGATAGGATTGAGTGGTGGGCTTGTTGACTGTGACCAGCGAAGCTGAACATAGTATTTGGGGGTGTCATCGAACGTTTCAGTCCGAGAATCGCGTCAATCCCAAAGCTGGTAGACGTTTCAGCTATTCCAGCCATCTTCGGCGTCGTGAAAGAAAATATCGCCAAGGTATCAAAAAAACAAGTGCGTAATGTATAAGGAGGTACGTGGACTATAGGTAAGATCCCTGAATAAGTCTCTGAGAATTAAAATATTATAGCTGGACTAAATAATTGTTTGCGCAGCTGGCTGGTTAACTGTCTCGAAGAAGGAATGATGGCAGATAGTTGACGAATTATACTCAGTATATTAAACAACTTAGCGTCAAACGGCAGTATGTAATTACATTAAGAGAAGCGTCAGCGTCCTGTTTGTTTTAGCAGAATTTCCGTCGAAAGTTTTAGCTAGATATAGGAACGGAAAGCATCAACAACGGGAGCTGTAAAACGCGCTGCAGTACAGTACAGAAAAGAAAAGAAATTTGTTGTTACCTCCGCAAATCAGAGATGGTGATGGATAAGAAGCCGAAACAATTAATTTGGAGAGGGGGCGGGCTAGTAAACTAACACATTTGACGGACTCTAATGACAGACTCTTGGAGCGTTGAGTTACTGAAGTGATGCCGATTGACTCTCGGGGACACCGAGGCTAGGGCCAATCACAAGATTATCGGCCAACTTCCTAATCCACCAATAGAAATGACACTGAGCAGTCAATTGGATGTCACCAAGTAGTTTTAAATACAAACGTCGCGTATATTATATTGTTTGGGTAATGTGATTGTAAGAGAGGTAGACTATAACTGTAAATTATTACACTGTTGAAAACTATCAGAAGAAGCCTTAACAACAACACTGCATTTAATTCTAATTATAACGGTAGTTTAACTCGGAAATTTAAGCCAGTAGTGTAATTTAATCGTTGTAAGTATGCAGTCACCGAAGAAATTGTTTGTGTAATTTTTCTTAGGAAGTTAAATTGGCCGTAGAAAATAGCTTGATTTTTGCAGGCTGCCAATAGTACCAGCGGGAGGCGATTTTTAATGAGTATACAGGGGTGGCCGCGCTTGAGTAGATTAGCTCTCCTGGCCACGCAAATATTTGACGAAACAATTCTTGTGCAAGAGCAAAGTGCTTTGCCGGCTGTCAGAAGCAATTTGGTACAATAAGGGTAATGTAATCCCGTGGTTTTTGACAAGATCATTACTTGCATATTTCGGATATAACTATATACCATAGTCATAGCTGCGTCTTTTTGGTCTATAGAGAACCACCAACCGCGAGCCTCAATTGTGTACCTTGCAATTTAGTTTGTGGCAATTTAGCAAACCCACTTTAATGACACCGATGATATAGACCCATGTATTATGTATATAACTACATCATCAGAAGAAAACTTATATACGTACCTTTATATATTAAAATAGTTAGCATGGGTCTCATTAAATGATTCAAAGGTTACTGCAAAGATTCTGCATCATACTGCTTAACAACTGGAAGAAAGGAAGGTTTGTTATGACCCGCCCGGTTAAGTGATCTTATTGTATATATATTATTAAGCACATTATACTTGTTATGTCATTCCTAACTGCGTTAACAAAGTGGTTAATACTCATGTTCAATTTAAACTGGAGCGTTACAATTCTTTTGTATACTACAATTTAAATAGATGAATTATGCTTATAATCAATTGATATCGTAATTGTATACAGTTCAGATTATTGCAAGCGTAGTGTATAAGTTGTGCGTGCGTAGCATCACTTGATTATAGAATATTATGTTTCATCTGGATTTGGTATGGAAATGCAAAGTGACTTGATTAGACTCCAGGCGCTATACACTGGCGCCAAAGATGATGAGGTACACACTTAAATTTTAATTGGCGGTCTTCATATTTAATAAATTAAACCTAATCAGTTTCATTATGCATATATGTTATGGATGGCTTACATAAATGAAAACACATATTATAAGTATTCAAATGATTTAATTTACGTTTATGGAATAATATAATATGTAGATAGAATATAGCTGTATTATATATATTTTAATTTATGAACATTAAAAAATTAATTACATTTTATATGCTTATATTATTAATGTATAGCCATCATATATTAATTTTCAGTAGATGCTATCACTTAATGAAAAATAAATTAATATTAATAATATTTTTGGAAAATATCGTTTATAATATACACAGGTACGTATATATCAAATGAATAGCCGACAAATAAAAAACAAATATATTTTAAATTAATTAACCTTTTTTAGATAAGAAGAATTATACAAAAATTATGTGAATTTTCTATTCCTAAAATCATCATATTTATTGATCATTCTATAAATAATAAAGATCATACGAGTTTTGTTCTATTTGAAAGTAGTACCTATTGGTAGCTTAGCAGCACCCCCAAAATATATATTTGATAACATTTGAGATATCTTTACTAACTCATAAGCTAATCGTTTATTAATCCTATAAGTACAATTTAATTATACAGGATTGTGTTTATTTGTATAAAATAAATAAGGTTTAACACCATTAAAATGATTGCTTGATTAATATATTCATAGTAATAAATGTAATTAAAGATCATTTATTCATATTTTGATGTAAAGTATTTAATTACAATTTATAAACTTTTTATCTACGACTACTTTAATTTTTATCAAAGTAGTATTAAAAAAGTTTTCGTTTTTTATATTATCTAATAATCTTATTAACACTGTATATATGTATATATTTCTACACACCTGTAGATTTATTACCTGCTTAATAAATGGTTCCTGTGAGAACCCGTCACATCGAAACTTGGTAAATCTTAGTAAGATCGTGAATAGGCAAGTCTTGCTAAGAAAATACAAGGGAATTTTTCCTAGTAAGAACTATCAATTTTTTCCAGGATCTTATTAACAACTATCAATTTTTTCCAGGATCTTACTAAGAACTATCAATTTTTTCCAGGATCTTACTAAGAACTATGAATTTATTCTAGGATCTTACTAAGAACTAGCAATTTTTTTATCAAGATTTTACTATGAACTATCAATTTTTTACCAGGATTTTACTATGAACTATCAATTTTTTAACAGGATTTTACTATGAACTATCAATGTATTCCAAAATCTGGAAAGAAACAATAAAACATTTGTAGGGTCTGTTAAATTTATTGCAAATGCTTTAAAAGCAAACAGATTGAAATATGACATAATAATTATTACAACTGAAAGAATTACAAATCCATATATTAAATGATATATTTTCCACCTACAAACCCGTATCATGAACGTGACCAAAACCTGTATTTACCAACAGTCCAAATAAACCAAAGTACATAAACATGACGCTAAAATAAATAAATTCTATGACTGAATAAATAGCTCGTTAAATAGTAGGTATATCAATTTATATTAATAATTTACTATAATGGACGCATATATTGTTATATGGTAAATCCAAATAAATTACTCTAAAGGAATGAATAGCTTTTCAATATACATATTTATAAATTTACAACATTTACAATATTTGTGTACATTTTTATATTAGGAAACGTTTTAAGCTATTCAAATTATTCTTTCTAGCAACATTCGTACTATAAACTACTATAATAAATCCCATTATAATTAATTCATCCATACTAAATGAGTGTTGTCTTAGTAACAAAATAAACCCAGGAGCATGAGATCCAGTCTGTTTTGATTAGTGAGCTATAATTAAAATAACATATAGATTACAAATAGCTCTAGTAGCTCTGCAGTTTTTGTCATTGGCATAAATGATCTTGTCGACCACACCTGTAACATTTTTTACTATACGCATGAACAGTCAGTTGTTTTACTGCACCAATAAAATTAAGTACGGACCTAGCAACGAGCTTACAGGTACA
>JAYRBW010039893.1:0-11719 GCA_036023295.1 Invenusta paracnida
ATAGATGTCGTAGATGAAATGTCTAAAAAGTACACAACTCGATGCAAGACACTTCGTTGGCCAATGGTACATTTCCATAATCTGCTTGATATGACTGCTATCAATGTTTGCACTATTTTCTCTTTCTTGGTTCCCAACTGGCGTGATGACCAGAACCGTTCAGGAAAAAGATATTTCTTACTATCGTTGGCAAAATCTCTCTGTTTGGAAAATGTGCAAAAGAGATTGGAAAATCCTACTGGTCTGCACAGCAAGCAGGTTCAACTCATGAAAAAATTTCTCGCTATTGAGGACGTTCCTGCACCACTCGAAGGACCACTGCCACAAGTAGCAAAACGATGTGACATATGCAAGACTTTGGGTAAGCCAGCGAATCAGGCAAATAAAACAAAGCAAACATGTCATACATGCAACAAGTACGTTTGCAAACAACATACAGTTCAAATAGTGATGGAATGCCTCAACTGTCAAGGGCAGAATCGGTAATCTACAAAATGACTCATTGTCTTTGTCTCATTGTCTCAATGACTTTTACATTATCTAATAATAATCACTCTGTATTGGAATTGATGTTTTATTTCTAAATAATAACTTTTTGAAAGGGTTTTAGGGCTTAAAATGTTTTTTAAAAGGCAATAGACAGGGTGACCGTTTTTACCATCCTTGGTAGTAATGCGTTGTTTCGGGACCTTGGCAGTTTATGGGTTAAGATGTAAGAAATGCGAATGCATTGACTGAAAAGCCATGGAGAAAAAAGTCAATCTTCATTTCATATAGTTTGCAAATCGAATGTTAGAGATTCCATCAGGTATAAAATAAGGGATAAATAGTATTGAAATTGCCACTAAAAGCCAGTTTTCGCAGTCAAATAATTGTGTTACAAGTTGCATGCTAGTAGTCTCAGAAGAACTACTAAAAATATATTAATATCTTCCGGAATTCCTCCTGAAGTTGCACAGAAAAAACGTACTAAAGGGTGGATCTACTATTTATTGTTGGATACATATTTTTCAATAGCATGTTTTATGACTTATTATTATATTTTTCTTAACTGTTATCTTTTCTAATATACTTACAATAGAGTTTAAGGTATCAGAATATCTTACGACAATGTCTGCAATCGGTCTGAAGCTTTAATAACTTAATAATTTCCTGACGGTCATCTCGAGATATTTTCTTGAAATATATTTGAGATATGGCTTTCATGAAATATATACATATATAAATAAACGAGCGTGTTATAAAGTCTGAAATCTATAGTAAACAAGTTTAAATTTTCTGCAATACCTTTCAAGCAAAATTTGAACATAATTCTTTTAATGATGTTCCTACAATTTCAACTTTATGAATGATTGATTAGCTTTTCATCAAATGAATATGCAAGTAAAAATTCAAAATGAAATTTTATTACCTACTATTGTAAAAAATCCTACACCAGAATCGATAGCCAATATTAACTTAGTAAAATTATTTTTTATGAATCTAACAAAACCTTTGAGGAGTTCATCATTATTAAATCAATTGTGACATTTTCAGGGTCTTTCATATTCCTCAAAGAATAATTCTATTCAAGGTAATGCACCCATCCTCAAGTTTAGAGAGAAGCCACTTCTTCGTGTAGTAACTCTTGAGGTAAGTTGCTGCTATATTCCTGCGAATATTCCTTTGAACATTCAATTAACAAGTATTATAAACAGGAAATGATAATTAAAAAAATAGTTTAACAGCTTTCCTAACATCGGAAAACAATAGTAATATATGTACTTCAAAATAGGTGAAGACATTTTTCAATATGTAATAAACAAAGCTGATATATTTATTGGTATTTTTCAACGTTAATAGTTTATTATGCATTAATTTTTCAAAAATGTTTAAATGATGTCAATTTAATTTGTTTTTTTGTAAATGAAATTTGTTATGTCTTACTGTTTTTAATACCATGATTCATATGAGACCCAATATATAGTTTAAAAAAGTTTTATTTCAGTACTTATTTTCTGATATCTATTGAGTATCATATGCATCAGATTAGTAGCAAGCTTAGTTTTAACTCTTGAATGAACTAACTGTAGACTTGGTTTAAAATATGTTTATTATTTAACGAATGGCATCAAATACATCAATTTTATAATTAGTGTTTATAACGTATTGATGTTTTGTATTAATCTTTTTGCAATATAAGTACAAAACGGTATGTACATAGGCACTTGCACATGAGCTGTTAACTACCTTTTAATTTGTATCTGATCATGTATTTGTATTTTATCATGTAAAACGGTTATCACCCAACCATAAAATATGTACTTCTAGAAATATTTATCACTTCCTATATAGGACGTATACGCTCAATTAACATTAATCGATGATAATTATCGACAATGATAATGATAATAATAATAATAATATCATATATGTACATCAGAATTATACTGATACGTAAGCCTAAATCATCATTCATTCCATGTTTAGGAGCCCCCATTTGTGTACAAGCTTAAGAATGGATCCTGGGACGGTTATAGTATTGCTGTCCTTACATACATTGCTAAGGAGCTCAATTTCAACTTCATTATCAAGGAGCAACATGACAAAAAGTACGGAGTGAAAAGAGAAAACAACTCCTGGAATGGTATGATAGCCCAATTGGAAAGTGGAGTAAGTATATTGTATATAAGTGGTATTATATTATTTATAATAGTTAACTTAGTTTTAGCTTTTATTAAAATATACTATTGATAGATATGTAAGTAGTTTAGTTTAAATGCATATGTATAATGCATATAATATGTACATAATGTATAATGTGAATATTATTTATAAAATGTGTTCAATAAAATTTACTTAAAATTGGAGATTCGAACTCCTGCACAATTGACGCTAGTATATAATTTAGAGTATTAGTTTTATGCATATAAATGAGAAGATTAGTCAATTGTATATTTATATTGTACTAATCAATAAAAAACTTACATATTATATACATATACCTATAAAAAGTTTGAAATAATTTACCTATAAAAGTTAAAATTTGTAATGTTATAGTTTTAAATGTATACTAGTAATGTTAACTTATTGGCTATATGTATAAATTACTAAAATATGTTTCCGTATTGTTTAATCCGTTAATAAATTGTTTAATTCAATATTTTCCTTTTGAATATACTATCTCGTATTCACATTCTTCGTATATAAGCCAAATATCTACTTTTTAAGTAAAAAATTAAATATTGACAATGTATGATTATTTTGATTAAATTGCTTATTTGGTGACCAATATATTTATTCCTTATCTACATGCTGTCCTATATTTTAAAGTATTTCATGGTTTATTTTGATACATTTTTAACAAAGATTTTATTTACAATTTTTTGTTTCTAAGGAAAAATGTTATCATAACAAAAAGTAAAGCACTTCATTCTGTAAATTCAGCTGGCAGATGTGGCTCTGGGTGCACTGACAATCACCTCTGAGCGGGACCAGGTAGTTGACTTTACGATCCCTTACTACGACTATGCCGGGCTTCAGATCGTCATGCGCAAGAAGGGCTGGGAGACCTCAAACAGTGGGAACCTCTTCTTTTTCCTTACCGTGTTTACGGGATGGGTATGGCTGTGTATCGGGGGCACGCTTATTCTTACGGGGATACTGGTCACGGTGTTCGACTATGCCTCACCCTTTAGTTTCCAAAACAAGACGAACTACAAGGAAGGAGAACCCGAGGGAAAAGTGTTTACATTCAAGGAGTCCATGTGGTTCGTATTGGGAGCCTATACACAAGCGGGTGCGTGAATGAGACTTTATTATCATATTGATTTCTCCTTGATGTGGAATATAACACGATAAATACATCGATTTCAATTTATTATTTTGAATACTTCTCGTATGAATAGACAATTAATTTTAATTTTAAATGACGTACATAAATTATATCGTGAAATATGTATATTTAATGACTTGACATAATAGTTGGATATGTAACTTTTATTCAAATGATTTAAGTATATTTGGGAAATTTTAGGCGAATGACAAATGAATTTAGCAAATTATTATAAGAAAATCGAGGAGATTAATACTTTTGGGAGGGAAGATTTAGTAGTTTAGACATTTGAGAGCTTTTAGTAAATTAAATAAACCCATCAATGATATACTCAGTATACTTAATTTATTAATTATTTGACAATTCTTCATGAAAAAGTCAGTCGCGCATAAGTAAAACTCGAGTATTTTCGAATTTTAATGTAAAGTTAATCTACAAAGGACATTAATTTAATTTTAATAATTGATAATTATCTTAAGAATTACAGTATCGCCTAAACGCTTCGATGATCCATCAGGCTTTAAATTATAAAATATATTGACTAGGGGCCCATCAGGCTTTAAATTATAAAATATATTTACTAGGGGGCCATAAGGCGATATAGGGTCCCATAAGTTATATAATATTGTCAGACTGGGCCCATATGGCGATTGGGCGCCCATACATAGGATTTCGTGTGGCTCATACATTAATTTAATTCTAATAATACAAGTTTTTATTGTATTCCGCTGAAGATAGAAAATGTCATTTTTAGTCACTTAAACTTATTTGATATATTAATTATCCTGAAAAACAAATCTGCTTTCAGATAGAGTACTAAATCCTTTTATTGTTATAACTAGAAATGTGTGTGTAGCTGCTATAGTGTTCGATAAATCTCTTGTAGCTTGTAGTTGTATTAGATTACGGCATACTATATGTATCTGAAGTATTTAAAGACTTCAATGAATGACCAGTCACATCTTGTGATAGCTGCATGATACGCAGATCTGTCTCATCTCTATTATAGTTATGTTTCTATGTTCTAACTTTAATGATTATTATACGCTTAGATTTCAACTATCTGAATCTAATGTGAAAAGATATGATTAATTCTTCGCTGTTTTATTTAAATATTCACAACTGTAGTGAGATATTTTGCTTGTTATAACTTATGTATATATGTCTCTTTGGATAAAGTGCTATTTTTACTAACAAACTTCAAGAAATCACTTAGAAATTTAGGCAACAAAAGCAAAATTGCAAAAATTAATATAATTATTCAATGAGAACAAAAATATTTATTTACTTTTCATTAATTTTTTGTCACAAATAGAAAAAAATACTCCCAGCAACATGGGAGTATTATGAACAACACTTTTAGTTTTTTTTAAGACAAGCTAACCATTTAGAAATTGCAAATATAAAATTTGGTGTCAATAGGAATCGTATTTTTTTAATTAGCTAACATATATGTATGTTACCAAAATTATTAATATTTGATTTCGTACTCATGTTATTAAAATTTCCACAAATCCTTTTTTTTCTACATGTATGAATCTCGCGCACACTTTGAATTGTGGAAAAATATTATTTTTATAATTAGATTTTGGTTTAAAAAAAAGTATTTTATTGTCGATCAGTTTACTTTACTCTGCACCAAAAAAATGTCTAGATACTTTTAAATTTACATTTTGCACGTATGTTTTATTTTTCAATTAACATAATTTCATAAAAAGCAGTATACTATATAAATATTGTTGAAATTAAAGATAATATTAAGATTTTAAGATTGTATAGAATGACTAAGTATTACTGCAGATATATTGTTTGCCTTTGATTAACTAAAAAAGTAACTAAAATCAAGTTAAATAGTAGTTATATACGAAATTTGAATTTTGCAAGGCATGTGTTTGAATGACGATACTCAGGTATTGCTTGGAATTAAAAAGAGACCATAAAACTGAATATAAAAAAGCATGCGTCTTTATACGTTCCTGTCATGTCACTGGACTACGCAATATTCGATTACAATTGGTTAGAAGGAGGGAAGAGAAGGGTGGGGTGGAGGGTAATACAGAAAACTTTATCCCCAAATTAATTGTTTATATCAATGATTACTGAAAGTGGTTTAATATTATGTTCTCATTTTAGATTCACAATGTTATTGGAGACAGCTTTCGCGGAGCCAGCTGGGTGTCCTTGCATAATGGAGGCGGGGTTGGATGGGGAGAAGTGGTCAATGGAGGATTCGGATTGTTACTTGATGGTTCTGAGGTGAAAAAAGAGAAAACAGATTAATGTTAAGATGTTAAAAATGTTTAATTGCTATATTTATTTATTTAATTTGTCATGCGCTTAACAATTAGACACACGTGTATATGATTTCAACAACAATCCGTGTGTGTACAACAAACCATGAAGAAGTGTGTACATATTATTAAATATAATTGCATAAGAAACACAACATGTATCGCAAACTTTTATATTTCGCAGTTTACCTACATCAAGCACTCATTATCTAAGGAGGTAGTAACTTCATGTTATTTGCCACATTCTCTCCCCAGAATCACATGGACGTTTTTTGTTATTTATAGACTATTCAAAACTCTTTCTTTCTCAAACAATGAGTACTTTATTGATGATGTCAGTGCGCCACATTCGTCGTCATAATCACTGGAGTAGCATATACTTTTATCTATTTTGTTGATTTAATGATACCAGAACGAGATAATAAGAACAAAATTGTTTTAGAAAATACTTTAAAAAGATTACTTTTTCAATAAAGATTCACATTTTAACAGTAAAGTAAAGCCATAACTTGGTGTCTGTGTCCATATAGTAATACATATTTATAAAACAGCTATCTAATTGGTTAATTGAGTTGATCTCAATTCAGAATAAAAACATAAATGTTTGAAAACAATATATTGTGTTACTGTATATATATTAAGATCGTTCTTATTGATAAAATAAATCATTATTTATAAGGGATGCTATTCAACGAATACACAAACACAAAATAATAGCTTTTATAGAGTTAACAAAATTCCAGAATATATTATTAAAGTTAGGCTACGATAAATGTTTTATTCTTATATAGTATTTCGATATTTAAATAAAAATTTTTAAAATAAAATTAAATAATTGCATTATTTGTATTTTGAATATAAAAATAACGTGTTCATATGTCTCGTGGGAGTATCTAGGTATACATTTATTGACCTAATTCAAATATTTTAAATAATTATTTTTCAAAATATTAAATGTTAATATGTTATTATATATATAACTCTGTTATAAGAAGTGCATGTAATATAGTCATTATTAATTATTATTGTAATTTTATTGAAAGAAGAAAACATAATAAGTTGTATACAGGTTTTACACAGTCCAATATAGTTATATGGATACTGTTGAAATGGCTAAAACATATGTAATAACATTGAATTGAAATGTATAATTTGATTTTGAAATGCATGAAATAAACGTTATTAACTGCATTCAATATAATTTCCACTGTTTGAAAATGTTTTGATTATGATCTTAATAATGTCTCGAATACACTTCTTTATAATTTTTTTAGTTAAACGTTTATTTTACGCATACCATTTAACACAATAAGTTTGTTATTTTTTATTGCTATCACAACCAATATTGATTGTTTAATTGTTTAATCATGGAACATATAAGGAAAATGCAGTAATTGCATTTAAGGATATAAATTAAACCATATAATCCATTAATAATCGAAATAATATATTATACTGTAATCAGTGACTTTGATGAAATATTATTTTGTAATGTCTAAGTAAAATTACTTACACCTTTGCTGTTTCTTGCTACTAGGCAGCAGAATCTAGGGCACGTCAGATGTTGGCCTGGGACGTTAGCAACGGGGTAACACGTCGTGCCTGGGCTGGAAATGAATTCGCAGACACAACAATTAGACGGACTATGAATACTGTAGGACCAACTATGGAGGTCACACTGCCCAACCATATACAAGATGAAGGGTTATTGGACCGGGCGTTGGCAGCTGTCAAACTTAATAAATGACAATTTTGACAAGTTAAACTGATCATACTATTGTGGAACACAATTAATTTTAAAGCTATATTATTCAGACTTCGAGTAACTGTTTTGTTGGCACCCATACTTTATCTGAACATTTCATTCTTTAAATTTGATAATAAATTACTTTGTGATTTGTAAATGTTGGTCATCTTTTTATATTTTGTTTTCTAATGTAATGTATTCAATGAAAATCAAACGCAATTATGTACGAAATAATCACCAAATGCAGCATATGAAAAATATCTATATAAGTATATGAGTAATATTTAAATATACACAGTTAAATAACAGATGAAATGAGTAAAGGTGAACTATTTTTGTATTATAATGTACGCGAAAGGTAACGTTGCATTTTCATCGTAATTAGTTCTTAAATTTAATATTTTTACATTATAGTTTAGAAATAATTTGTTATTCTAAAATTAATTTGATATCTTTTAAAAACTATGGAATAATAAACTTTTATAACATATGCTCTTAAGAAATATTTAAAACAAAAATGCATCTTGAATTGCAGTTTTTAAGAGTAAATTCGCATAAAAAATAATAAGCGTTAATTACACGCCATTACACTTCATATATGGCTTGTAATAACAAAATGTTGATAGTTTTTGGGATTATTGATAGCGCATCATCTTTATTGATAAAGTATCTTAGTATACACGTGAAAACAATCTGAAGACTCAATAATAAAGGTTTTAATATTTGACGGCATAATAAATTTGACACTACAACAAAAGCGCAGAATTTCCTCAAAATAATTTTATTTAAAAGTCGTTTAAATGTCGTTGCAACTATGTATTATTATTAACACAATATTTTTATTCTAGAATATTTAAGTAATTGTCTCTAGATAAAACGTACATGGCAGTTACAAAAAGGATTACATTAGAATAAGCCCATGAATAATTCACACTAAATATTTAATTATTTTATTTATTATAATCTAATTTAATGTAATTTAGTTAAAATTGCATTTATTTTTTAGAATACATTAGTCTATACAAATTTAGTTACAGATAATTTGAAAATATACTGTAATGTATAGAATTAGGCTTATTTCATATTTCTCGTTATATATATCTATATATATCAAAATATATGTCGATATCATCAAGTAAATCCCACCACCCACCCTAATATATGAAAGCAACCTCCAACCTTTTTGACATTAAAGATAAACTAAAACCATATACCTATCATAATAATTAATTAAATACTAATCTCTTGGTGATATCTCTAGAACGTAGATATTCATTTTAATATAATTTATATTTTGTCAAAATAACTAATATGGGGCAGAGTTTATCCAACCAGAAATGATTTGACCAAGATACAGCGCTGTGATTGGTTACTGTGTCATATAAGCTTTTCTTTTAAATGAATCCTCATAAAAAGTGTCTGACTTTATCGTGCATGACGTGAAACACTAGCGAAACACCATTATTGCTGACTTGAGACATTTGAATGAATTACACTATTTTTGAAAAGTATTTTGATCGGCATTAAACAACCGAAAGTTCTTAGGTTATCTACAACTCTTTTGTCGGATACCGCATTTTTGATGTGGTTCATATTTTACACGTAGTTCCCATCCGACGTGACTGATAATGACACTGGAACTTGACCGAGTGACCATTCCACCGGACGATGATCAGACTCCTCGAAGTCGGCGGCATTCCGAAGATGAGGCAGCATCGAGAGCGTCGGTCAGATTTGCAGCACCACGTGTTTCTCTTGTGGGTCGGCCCATAAATCTTCGAGCTAACCGTCAGGATTTGAGATACCGGAAGATGCAGGCCAAGATATACAACTTCCTTGAGAGACCAAAGACCTGGCAGGCTATCATGTATCACGTCGTTGTGTAAGTTGATTGGTTGCTAGTTGATCTAACTTCTGATTCGTGGAAAGATTTATTTAATTTGTGTCAATGTTGGTTATTGATTTAGTTTGATTTGTTAGTTAGTTAGTTAGTTAGTTAGTTAGTTAGTTAGTTAGTTAGTTAGTTAGTTAGTTAGTTAGTGGAAGTCTTAGAATATAATTATATGAATATATAATGGAACTAAAGTCGAGTAATTACTCATGCAGTCTTGATTGATCACCAGGGTATGCAACTGACGAATACTTTCCTGCTTTCAAGATATAATGTAAAATATTCAAATAACTTATTCATATTTTGATTGACTTATCTTTGTATATAATTGAAAAACGAAGGAAAATCTAAAACAAAAAAACCCAAATGTTTTTATTAAGTTTAAATTAATCATTTTTAGTTTCCTTAATCAATAAATGCTTATTGATGTATTGATTCGTAAATGAAAATAGACAGTAGGTAGTAATATTACATATTTTTTAAATTTGTAATAATAATTGTTTATGTTGAAATGTTTTAGCTTTATCTTTTATATTTATCAATACACAACATATCTATTTGCGTCTGTAATAATATCAATGTTTTTTGACGAGAAATAGACAAAACAAATATTTGATCGCATTGACTTTAATCAAAAAGCTATTTATAATTTATAACTTTAATAACTACAATGATTGCAATTAATTGGAACAATGTAATATGTAAATTCATCCATCCGAATATCAATATAAAAATACATGTTAATTATAATAAATGACACTTACATCTATTAAAATTGAAACATTATTTCACAAATCTTTTAATACAAACTAATAAAATCAATAATTGTAAAGTAAGTATAAATCGAATATTTAGTCGAAATAGGGTTTATATGCGGATTTAAATCGTGTTTTCATGCTAAAATATAATGCATATTATACAATTGCAATGTCAATTTCTCATTTATATGATATTACTAAATTGTACTGACATTTACAGTTTATACAATGAATATTTCAATAAGTTAAGCTAGTAATTAGTTTACTATCTTATTAAATTTTGACATACATATGTGTATGTCTATGCATTAATACTTTCTTTATATAAATAATTCTCTTATGACGAATTATGCAAGTGTATGGTTTGTTAAAACATATATGAAGTATCTATCATCTAGCAACCTAAAATATCGCATTACTTCGGTTATAAGAGGTGATATCACACTTGTAATTGCATTTCTAGCAAGCTACATTCTCTCTATTTTTTATAAGACTACACTTATTGATAAAATGAAATATTGATGCTCTACTGTATGCTATTATACCTAGATAATTTGTATACACTTGATAGAAAGATATATACATTTCTCACTTTACTGAATACTAATATTTTCTTGCTGTTTAAACAAATTATCTTTGAAGTAAGTATGTAAAATGTGCGACGAAAGGATTGACTTAGGCGGCCTCTAATTATCATATGATACTGGATGAGCTCTTTGTATTTTGAGTAATTTAAAAAGATATTTTATCATTGAAGTCTCGAGCATATGCTTAAATTATTTAGATAAAAAACTAAAAACACTTAATGGAACTTAACATCGTTTTAATCAATATTATTTATTTCTGAAGTAGATCAAAGTTATAAATCGTTCTATCATGCAGCTTGTATGGTTAGGATAATTAACGAAACAGTAAATTTTAGTAGATTGTTTATTAAATTATGCATGATTGCATACCTACATAATTGATTGAAAATATATTCTCTTAGATACTTGTGCTTATTAAATATATCATACTAAATAATTCACTTCAACTTGGAGAATTCAATATAATAGTTCCATTATATTAATTAGAAATATGTTATGTCAAAATGCGAAATAATAGTTGTCATTATATATTCTATTATATGACGACCGCAATGGGCTGCGTATCATATCGCAGAATCTCATTTTGCAGAACAATGGGTGAACTAGCATGACGTAATAGTCTGATCGATTT
>JAYRBW010039904.1:0-11719 GCA_036023295.1 Invenusta paracnida
TACTTTTTAGCGCTTTGAGAAGCTTCATGCTTTTAAGCGCTTTATAAATATAGTTTTATTATTATTATTATTATTATTATTATATATTTTAGACGTGGATAATTATTGTTTTTAATGATATCTATTTGACTACGTATGCTATATTATATGCCTTTTGCTTAAAAGTTTGACATCCTGTTTAGATTAAAACACATTATGTGTTAATTTAACGAATTTATTTTCAATATGTTAAAGTTATTATTAATATAACATATCTGTACACAATATGCTTTTCTATATGGAACGCAGCAAAAATGTTCCCTCCAAATTATTAATTTACCCTATATTTGACCATTCTAATGAGGGTATGTCCTAACAATAGACTTTAATTGAATTTTATTCTACTATGTTTATTCTACTATTCTTTTATGTTGTTCTATTTAAAGTCTATGGTCCTAACCGATTGATTCTTTTAATTGTACCTACTTGAGTAAGTACTCATATCATTTTTGATAACCTTGATATATTCTCCTTAACATAGTATATATATATATATTATATTGTATGTATGCATAATATTCCAGAATAGATTGAAATGATTGGTTACATCTATAACCAAATAACTTACAGATTGGTACCATTGGCTAATGCCATCCCGATGCATCTAATTCAGTCTACTCAGCACTGTCTATTCTTTGTGAACATGTTAGCATTAAATGGTACATAAGATTTTAATGAGCTCTTCTATCTCTAAAATCAAAATCTCTAATATCTCTAAAGAACGCTAGAATATCATAATGAATGATGCATACGTGCAATCTTAAATAATCAATTTTGTGAAGCATTTTGAATATCTAATTTGTTTAGTAGCGGCATTAATTCACGTTATTTATCTCGTTTGTTACGAGTAAATGATAAAAAATATTTATCTGATTTAAAGGATACTGTAATTTTAAGAGAATCATGAGGAAAAAATACACAATATATATTTGCTTGTAAATATATCTATGATTAATCTTTTAAAACACTGTGGAACATCTCAGTGATACATTGATTTCATTTATTACATCGTAAAATGGAATAAAGCAGACCACCGGAAAACAATATTAACAAACAGCAACAACCAAACACCATGAACTACACAACAATCACCGCCTTTGTCACAAATCGGACTAAAAAATCGACTGTTGTTGGTCAAAAACTCGAATCTGAGAGTGGAATCGTGTTCCGCACTCAGCTAAAGGACAAAGAGTATGTTTATCTTAACGCCTCTGAGTTTGGTGAGGTGGACATTGTTCGTCGGTTGCTTGAGGATCCAGAAACCGACCCCAATTGTATCGACTATATGGGTCGGAATGCACTCCTCCTCGCTATGAAGAATGAGAACTTCGAGCTCATCGAAATGCTCATCACCAAAATGAACTTCTTCATGGTGGAGGACGCTTTGTTAAATGCCATCAGCTCAGAAAAGATTCATCTAGTGAAGCTGATGCTGGACCATCCGGTCTACATTAAGATGGAAAAGGCCTCCAATCTTTACAAGACCAAGCATGGAATTAGTCGGAAGCGGATCGACCGCTCACAGTTTTCGGCTGATATCACGCCTCTAATGCTCGGGGCGCAAATCAATAACCACGAGATCATACAGCTCCTACTAGATCGAGGGCATGTCCTCGAGATGCCGCATGATCGGGGATGTCTGTGCACGGATTGTGAGATGCTTCGAGAGAAGGTGCGTATTTGTCTGCGCTTCCAATAAATTATTCTGTTCTATTTTGAAGGAAACTTTATGTTGGCATTAAAATAGGCAAATCTGTATCACACAGTATCTGTTCTAATTAGTTAATGTTCTATAAAACAAGAGAAAGCCAATTTAAAATGGATGCCAATAATACTGATGCCAAAATATTGCTAATCTTAATAGGTAACATTATATAGTTATTTATGAATAACAGAGTACACATAGCTTGGACAAAAGATATTAAATTATATATAGTGCATACAGTATAAGTACATTTATTTATTAAATTAACAGCTTAAACCTTGCATCATGGGTAGGTGCTATACTAGAGAATAAATTATTACATCAATAAAAAGTGGAATCCCATATCAAATACCTACGTGTACAATAAAGCATATTTAATCATTACTCTAAGAAAAGTTAAATAATTAATTTACCCAATTTATGACATAATATGAAACCACAGATTCAGCAGATTTAATAAATTTTATTCAAAACATTGATGTCTTGAGGCAGGTGATATAGAATTATTTAAATAAAAATTTGTTCATTTAACATACATTATCATCAAGATGTATTAATGATTATTAATTATTATTAATACCATACTTTATTTATATGATTATTTAATGTACATATAGTAGAATTTGTATGCACATAATAGAATAAATTGAGCTTGCAACAATCGCAACTTTTAAAACAGTAATTACAAAAAAAATTAGTAATAAAAAATTAACCATGAAAATTACTGACCATAAAGTAGGTACTTCTTCAACACCTATATTCTGGAACTAGAAATATTGGAATACATTATAGGGCTGTCGGAAGGTTTATGCGAGAGTTCTGCTTCAGGGGCGTCAGAGAAAATACTTTAATTTTATCAGAAATATTTCCGTTAGGATTATAGGCAAAGGCAACATACCTATAAGAAATTTTATTAGATATTAGATATATTATTCCGAATCATTAGCATATTATTAGTCTACCATTTCATTTTCCATAATATTGCTGAGTTTAGTTTTAGCCTCAATTAAAATAAAGATTTAACATTGAAAATAAAAAATAAAAAATTTGAGAAAAACCTTTATAATTTCCCATGAGTCTACCACGAAAAGCATGCATAAGAATATTATATTTTTGTTCACAAATACACATACATATATAGAGAACATTTTGAAGAGGAATAAAACATCAAAGAGGAGTAGAAATGAACGGACATCGTTAACTTGCAAATTCTAGCACCATTCTATCAAATTCTAGATTGATCAACATCCCTTGAATATACTTTTTGAAAAACGAAAAAATAAAGTGAATAGGAACGTGTACGAAAAACAGAATGTTAAATAAATTTTTTTTTAATTACAATAATTTCATTCTTTTTGAAAACTGTTGAGCTTGTCAGATGATACATCGATTACCGTTTTTATACAAAGAGCTTTTACTCGCTTTTTTCGAATTATATCAGGTATGCAAATAATAATGTACAAACCAATATTTAATAAAATAAATTCTTACAATTGACTATGATTAATTAGGGCATAACAATAAGATAATTATAACTTATTGAATTAAATAAGCTGCGTATCTAAACATATTTAAATGGGAATCCAAACTTTAAGTGCATATGCTTTATCAAAAGAAACGAAATTAAGTAGATACCTCTTGATAAATTGTATAAGAAATTATACAATATACATATAATATACAGGTTATATACACATATACAGGTTTTCCACATTACTGTACTAATAAATCGTTTTTAGAATCTATTAATAAAAGCTGTTTCTTTAATAAGTTGTACATTTTTATCTTGTTTAGGAGTGCAAAACAGTACAAACAATTACTTTATTTTCACGAAAATTTGGATTATAGAATAACTCATCAAAACAGTTAAAAAATATACAAGTAGTTTTGAGTATGTATAAAAAATAATCATAGATTTCGAGATAATCTAAATACCCATGAAAATAATATAGGGGTACATAACTCTACTTTCTAGTAAAATCTAAAAAGACTGAATAATTTTTTTATTGAATTTATTTGCATTGTATAATTACACATTTCAAAAATAGTATTAATTTTGACACATCTTGAATGCTGCCATGAAATAACCTCGTTTTGTGTTTTTTTTATATTTAAATTTGACCAGGAAAAATTGAAATGTGAGCTTTCTTTTCAATAAGTAATTGGTCAGTCTTTGAAACATAGTGCGGTTGTCGGAATCTTGCCAGTGATTTTTTTAAAGTAGAGGATTATTATATTTTTAGAGTGTCGGTGAAAGCATACATTTTTACAGAAAACCAGCAATGTGGATAAAGCGATAAAAGATAATATTTTTGAAATCCCATAGTCAAGAATCTCATATGTAGGGCAGTTGATAATTTTATGGAGGGCTTAAGTAGAAAATATCATGAAGGGCAGATAGTAAATTATCTTATGGAGAGCGTAAGTAGAAAATATTATGAAGGGGGATAGTAAATTATCTTATGGAGGGCGTAAGTAGGAAATATTATGAAGGGGGATAGTAAATTATCTTATGGAGGGCGTAAGTAGAAAATATCACGAAGAGCAGTAGGAAAGAATTTCTAAGGGTGGTATATAGAGAAACTAACGGATGACAGGAGTATGAAATCTTTAATAAGGCGGAAATAGATATCATTTTATAAGCAATATATAATTTTATGGATGGCGTCAGAAAAGAAACTATTATGAAAGATGGCAGTAGAGAATCTAACAAAGATCAGGAGAGAATCCCATGAAAGACGGAAATAGAGATTCTTATAAATGGCAGAAATTTAGATTTTTATGATGGGCGGCAGTAGAAAATCTTTTGAGGGTGACAATAGATATCCTCATTTAGGACAGTAGTAAATAATCTTACGAAAGGCTGCAGATTCGTAAATAATCTTATTGAAAGCGGCAGTAGAGATTCTTGTAGAGGGCGATAATATAGATTTTTATGCATACAATGGGCGGCAGTAAAGAATCTTATGAATTAAATCATTATATAAGTCTAAGAAGATATCTATGCTAATATGAAGTTCTATAAAAACTAGTACGATTAAAGATATATTCTTGTAAACTGTCTTATAAAAACTGGTATCAGGGGCATTCGAATTCATTAGGAGCGTTAATGTTATTAAAAGGGGGTGGGAGGGTCGTTAGCCTTCCTCAGAAATTTGTGCGTTCGAACCCAACGCATCCCCCCTCACTTTCTACAGCCCTGTAACACAATCTGGCAGGGACTACAACTAACTAGAAGTAGGGAGACAACACAATTACACAATATCGTTATAACCTCATAGTGTAACAATTATCAGTTAATGCGGTCTGAAATATCAATAAAAGTAACACATTTCAACTTAATTTAATTTAAATTAATAATTCAACTACGGCAGATTCGAATAGATTTTTATTGCTAACTTTGAAAGTTTTAATTTTGTACATCATCCATAATATCATTATTTTGTACAGCAATCATTTAGAAATATCTGACATAAGTGAATATACCTTGGAGTATTGTATATTATCAGCAGTGTACTTTGATTGTTACAAATCAATTGTTTCTATCAGATTAATCAAAGGTAAACTTCAAGATAGATATAACATTGAACTTTCAGAAACTCGTTACATCAAACGGTGGTTTGATAATTTGTCTAAATGAACGTGATGACACAGCTGATGAAGTAAATATGACAATAACAAATAAAAAAAACATTTTCAAAAGTCAATGTCGTTGTGGCTATGGATTGTCATAAGTACATACTAGAGATGGTCTTGATTGGAACATTTAGGGGAGACAATAATTTCTGAATAATTTTAATTTTCGAACTTGAATAGAATTTTAAGCGTACCTATAAGACATATAAGTAAAACATTTAATTCTATGTTTCACCATATTAACTAAATATGTAACCTCCTCTTATTATTTTAAGAATTCAATTATCTATTAACTTTAAAAAACAAGTACTTTATATAGAAATATCTTCGATAATTTTAAAATAGAATAAGACCATTGGTCCCATATAACGACAACGAAATTTTTGGGGTAGTTTCGCTGAAATCTAAATTGTATAGTGTACGACAATGGGTAGCTGTGTACCTATATTGATTAAATATATGATATTTCTTAATTATAAAAATACGAAGAGTCTGTGTTCATGAGTTGACTAATGAGCGCAATGTTTATGCAACTCAAATATGGTTTCTTACTGAAAACATTGCTATTTATAAACTTGTTCATGACTTAATGACTTGCTCATATAACTTTATTTATAGCCTGTAGTCAAATTTGTAGCAAAAATAAATGTCATAAATATGTAAACAGTGTATTAGTGCAACGTTTCATCTGAAACATAAGTTCTTTGATATATCACGAATGTAAGAAACACAATGCGTACTTTATGTTAAGAAATATAATATAATTCGTCTTTAATTAAAATGTCCAAGTGATAAAAAGCTATTTAAGACTTGATTTCTATGTAAATTTTTAAGTTAATTATTACATTATTATCTGTCATTGAAGTAAGACCATAGTCGGTCTATATCGAACTTTAATAATCATTAAAGAAAATCAGGATGAATACACATACACACTCATTGGCAAAGGAAGCTATAATTAGCTGCAATAGTCATATGTGAATGATGTTAAATAAATATCAAATAATGTGTTTCAATTTTAGTAATAATTGCATTTCTAATTTAAAGGTTAACTTTTAGTCGAAGACACGTAAGATACCTTTATAGAACGTAAATTACATTTTTAAGGCTAAATCGTAAAAAATGTCGAAATTGTTTTTCTACTAACAATGTTTTATAAGCAAGATATCGTTAAATTATGGTAATTTAAATAAGATAAAATTTATCATAAAATTTTTAAATAAAATAAAATTTATACGAGTCTGAACCAGACTGCAGCACTGCTAGAATTAACTGCAAGACCAGTTGTTTGGTTTGTTTATCACGTGATTTTTTTGCAAATGTGGTTTTACGAACCTCATTTACAATAAATTGGTTGGCTTCGATGTTTCTAAGGATACCTGTCATAAAGTTTCAAGTCAGGAGAGTAAGTGGCTGGGGGATTATTAGCACAACGCTATTTTTTAAGAATTGTTCCGTGACGCGAGTCTTATGGGGTTAAGCATTATCGTGCATCCACACAATACGTTCTGTTGAGATGCCTAGGCCATTGAGGGATTTAAAACAATTGCGAAGAAAAACGATATATCTCTCAGCATTGATGCTTCCACCATCCTCCAAAATTTCGAAGTAGCTGTCCCCGTTGAAGCTGGAAGCCATAATTATGTGATACATTTTTGAGGTCATGATTTTTCTAGATATCTCTGGTCGCTCTCCAGCTGGACCAATGGCATAAACTGGAGCCCATTTTCAGATTTTATACAATGGACGAAACGATTTTAGTAAATGAAATTAGTTTCTAAATTTTAATGGATTTTAACATTTTTTTATAAAATTTTCCACAAAATCATAGATTGTTTGCCAAGATAATGTAAAATAAAACAGATATTAGATTCTTGGTCAGTACAAACGTATGAATTGGAGAATTTTATTTAGAAACTTGTAGACGCAATTTTTAAAAATTGAACGATTATAATTGTTGTCAGAGAAGTCGAATTCGAGAAATATTATTTATTTCTGAAAAGCTCAAAAAGAAGAACAACAAAAGTAAGCCCGATGTAAAAAACAGTCAACTATATAAATTTTCCACTTGATAGGACAGAAAGCTTGGAAATTGAAAGCGACACCAATGAATGATTTCTTGCGAAAGTCAAAAGCATTACGGCCTGAGATCTACGATCTATAGGACGTATACCTACTTATAAAATGTATACCTTTCTTATTCTCCAATTCGTCTGTTTGTACTGATCAACAGTCTAATATCTGTTTTATTTTATCTTATCTCGGTAAACCATCGTTAATCTTTCAGAAAATATTAATAAATCCTTTTAAAATCCACTTAAACATAGAAAATAATTTCGTTTTTAAATCAAAATAAAAAACTATTTTCTCTTAAAATGGAAAACATCAACTGAACTGAAGTCTAAGATTGTCTACAAATTCTCTTGCTCGTGCGATACGGACATATTTTACGTTGGAAAAACAAAAACATCATCTGAGAACTTGAAACGATAAAAAAATTACCAAAATCTTCAGACTTCAATATTATGTTCAATGAAACTATTTTTATAAAATACAATTTTTCTTTAAATGGAACTCTTACTTTTTATGGTTCCTTCTTTTTGCTTAACGTGTTTTAGTTTCCATAATTTCTGTATTTCTCTTTTATTCTTCTACTGTTTTGGATGTTATGTATTTAGTGTCATACTATTTAACCAACCTGGTTTGTATATTTATAATTCTATTTCTATTCATCAATTTTTTAGTCAATACACAACTGTGTAATTTTACACGCCAATTTAATATTATTTAATGTATCTACCTGATTTGAAATGAATTGTGATTTAAAATATATATAATTTTCGATCTTTTAATAAAATGCTTTTAAATGTATTGTTGATATTTTTATTTATTTATTGTTTAATACATACTCCCTGAACTTTTATTATTACATCAACAGAAAGAGGAAAAAATGATTATAATTAAAAAATTGTGAATATATTCACTCCATTGAACTATTTTATTGTCATAAGAAATTTTAATATCCGAAATTGTGCCTCTTCTTTTTCGTAATAAAAATCTCTAAGCTAATAAAACGTCTTTATGAACTTGAAATTCTGTCTACTCTAAACCTTTTCACAAAAAATTGTTACATTGAGAAGTAAAAATCTTCAGTGGCTGAGAAGAAACATGATTTAAAAGTTTCTCTTTTGAAGAGAATATCAAGTCAGTAATTTATTTAAGTTTATCGGAACATTAGAAACACTGTCATTTGATTATTAATTTATAGATTTCCTTCTCACCTTTCTATACAGTATTAATTATATTTTCAATCAAGTGCGAAAAAAGTTATAGAATGTTATAAGTTCAATGTTTGATAGTTTTATTAGTGTATACATTCTAGTATTGATTTTTGATGATCAACTCGGCTAAAATTATGTTATTGGTTTGTATATTAATGTGAAATCAGCGACATTAAATTTCCTAAGAGTATGAATTAAAAAATCTAAATACAAGAATTTGAATAAATAATTCTTTCCATGTTCAACAGTTTATCAAAGATTTTTTCTCGATAAAAATTGATTTAGAATCAAATTGTAATTTTAATGTCATTGAATATATGTGTGCTTTTTTGTTTTACTAACATTATATAATTTAACATTAATATTTATTTCCAACAGCAGTTTATTAATATTTGTAATATACATATTATGAGTTCTAAAACGTTTAAATGAAAATTTAAATTTATTCTAATTATCTTTATTTATAAACAAGAAATAATTATTTTTAATTGAATGTAGATTGTTTGATTGTAGATAGGCTAAATTTTATTTTATTTTGTTAGTAAAATTTTGAGCTTATAATTAAGAAATTAAGAGTATAAAAATCGTCCTAATTTGAGGAGCTTCACTAAATCACTGAAGAGTTCCTCAAAATGGTTTTGAAATGAATAATAATAAAACGAATCTTTATGAAATATCAATGAAAGGGTATTTAAAGCCTCATTTAGTTCAATTAGTAAATCATCAACAAAAATTTTTTTAGTATTATTTAACCCTACGTCGCGAGAAACGGGTCAAAATGACTCATATAGCAATAAAAATGTATTTGAATGAATTGAAGTTTTCATAATTCATGTGTTTACAAACTACGATGTTTACTATATTTTGCGTAAATTATTAAAAAAATTCAATGTATGAAACAATAAATTGAAATTGAAGAGCTGGGGTCATTTTTGTCCCCATTTCCAGAAACGAAAGAATATATTTAAAAATATTTGTAGAAAAATTAGATAGTCGATATATTTTGTAACATCTTTTGTGACATGAAATAAACTTTTAAATCATTTTGTCTTAAGGCCCATAGAGTAATTAAACACAGAGATTTCACTCTTATTGATTTCATATACATCGCGTTGTAAATCTTCGTCAATATAAAATCGTTTTATTTTAATAAATTTTATCTAAATGGGTTACAAAAAGTAGTACTAAATTATTTTATTAAATCAATTTTAATATCAAATATATATTTTCAAACAATTTTAGCATACAGTTGTCTGTAAAATATAATTTAATGTAATTAAAATGTTATGTTTAATTACTCTATGCTGTAGGTTAAGGAATTGTTATTAATATCATTTATATTATCAAACAAAAGTAAAACTTAAATGTAATTATAAATATCTATATATGATGACAATATATCACAAAGAGGCAGTATTGACATTGCGGTATATACATAAAAAAATTATCTGTGATAATAAAGCTGAAATTAGATCAGACATGCAGGAGTAGACAGTGAAGAGAAGGAGGCAGACGACTCGGGTCCACTGGAGAGTTGTAGCGACGAGATCAGAGATGCAGGAGTAGAAGTGAAGAGAAGGAGGCAGAAGAATCGGCAGAAGTGGGGATGGCCACATTTATAGGATAAAAACCACGGATCATTACAATGTGCGCTCATTTTAGTCACAACAATTTGATTATTGTAGCAATATATTTTATCTTAACAAACGGAGCTTGTTCTTTCAATTCTGGTAGTATGTAATACATAGTATACACTTTATTAAGTCGTTAATTATATGTATTTTAACCGATTTGAAAGATTTGCCTGCTTTATTTTATTTAACATGTTTAATTTGTCATGAAATAGGTAATTGTTTACAATGAACTATTTCTCTTTAAGGCTTTTGCTATATTATTCGTATGTCTCTCTATTTTATAATCCACAGATTACGATTTGTATACTATATATGTAGCAGGATAATTGAATTAAAACCCTTGATTTAATTACATAATTTATAACTCCTATGTTTCATAAGAAAATAGTCGACGCTCTAATTTGTATCTAGCAGTCAATATATGATAACTTTCTTTTCGTTTTAATGTATATACTTTAATTTGCCCTTTAACACCTATACTTCCAATACCTTTTTGCCTTGTCGTGCAAACTGTGTTTTTCGAAATAAATACATCTTTCGGATTTATTTCCTGACTTCATTACTTTAAGTAATAAAATAATATTTATCATTTTCGAAATGTTGAGCCTTTTGGCTATAGATTCACTTTTTTAGACAAAAACCGTCCAGATATTTATTGTAGTTCTTGAAATTTACTAATATACTAATAGTGTATTGCAAGTTCCAAATAGACATGTAGTACATTTTATATAGTCAAATGACGATATTATTAAAAATAATAATGTTAAAAATGATTAAAGAGATAATAATTTAAATAAGTACTCATTATTATATTAAAGCCTTTTATACGTTATTTTATATGCAAGCCAATTATATTTATATATCCAAGGTATCAATGGAAAGTGTTGATAATAAAGATTCAAAATACCTCGATTAAATGTATGTATATACATACTTTAAAACTTCAGCTTATAAATTCATAGTCTTTGTTAATTATAACGAGAAATCACACCGATTATAATTAAAAATAATAATTTATTAAAACGTAATATAATTAGATCGAGGAAAGCTGACAAAACTACGTATATATATAATCTGCGCTGTTTAAAAAATATATATGTTAATATATAATATGTAGACTATTTAGTAATCAAATAAAAATTGTTATTGTTTAGGTTTCACATATTATATCTGAAGTCCTTTCATACAGACAATGTTTTAAAGCATTTACTTAATGAATTATTGGAATATTGGAATGAAATCAATTATTTAAATCCTCTTTATTATGTCTATTGAAATTTAAAATTAAAAGATGAAAATGACGAGCAATCAAAGCGACCTCATTAAACATTGATATAATATTTTGCCTATATAATAATTAGTTGATTATTTGCTGAAACTGAGTTGTTTTGTTGCGGGGAATACACCCATACGCCAATGAAAAT
>JAYRBW010039915.1:0-11718 GCA_036023295.1 Invenusta paracnida
TATCTTTCCGTATCGAAATTGTTAATTTTTTAATAGAGTTTAAAAATGTCTAACATGTAGTTAGTTTGATTTCCACTTAAATCTGCGCTTTTATTTCTTTACATATTGATAGGTAAGACTGTTGTACTGCATTTATGGATGCAATTCCAGCGATTAATCTAAAAGGACAAATTTTATGTAGAAAATGTATTTTTTTATAAAACGTCAATATCAATCAACTTGCATTGGCTGACGAAAATAAAAATAATAATAATAAAACTGATAATAATAATAAGAAACAATTTTTTTTCGAAATTTACCACTTTTAAAAAAGTATTTAGAAATCCTTTTAAAAGTTTATATTAGGTGCATTTTCTTCCTTAGCGCTTAGCGCTTGGTGTTTACGCTGATACCAAAAATGATATTTTTAATGCATTCTAGCCTTATTAGCGGTCAAAAATAGGTCTATTCTCCTTAGAATTAATGACTAGAGTTAGTTGTTAGCATCTCTCAAGCTAACTGCTACCGCTCTGAATTAAGCTGAATTAAGCATTTATAAATGTTTAAATGTAATTTTTTTATGTTTAATTATTATTATACAAAAGTTAATAATAAATTTACTAAAAAATCGTTAAAATGATTTTGAAATGTAATTAAAAATCATGTTCATCTTGTTATTAAAAATAATTTTTTATTAATGCAGTGTTTTAAAATTATTGAGCAAATGAAATTGAATATGCCTGTAACGCATTCCTACTCAAATTCAGATTTTCTATTTGATGAAACTCCTATGAAATTTGATCTTACACAAAATAAAGAATGAATTTATTCGCAAAACGACTAAAAAAGTAATATTTGAACACCTTTGTATATATTTCTTTATGAAAACGTAAAATCTCTATAATATCTCTATTAATTTCGTCAGCAACTGCAGCTTTAACAGCAACTACTTTGAAATCAGCTGAAAATACAAGTATGTAATCATAATCAATTTTTAAGTGCTTCGAACTGCATATTGCAATTAAGGACTTAATCTTAATTGAACAGGTGATGTTGTACAACAATCAGTTTGAAGAAGCAATATATTAAAAACATGAATAATTACTGTATAAAAGTAATAAAATGAAATGTTATGTATAATTGAATTAATTCATAGTAATTTATCAAATGAAATTTTTCATTGAATAGTAATGAAAAAATCAAAATTCTTTCTTATTTAAAGCAATTGACTTCATATTTAATGATGTGTCTGTACTAACTGGCCTTTGATTGGTGGGTCATATAGTATATTTCTGTGCTTTAATGTAATATATATGTATATATAACGGTTGTAAACGATAGAATGCATAGATAGCTCTGCTTACTAACTCAGCATGTTTTTCCTTCACGTTCATAATATTGGCGACGAGGATGTCAACACCTCTGCCCAAGCTACAAATCCTTTTGCCTCCAAGGTTCCTTGAACATCCTGGTGACCCCCGCGTTTGCTGGATTACCTGGCAGGCCCAGTTTGACAATTTCTTAACTTTAAATACCTGACACTTCCAGAATTGTCCAAGCTGAATTACACAGCAAATAATGCCTACCTCTCTTCTTTGCTGGGCAGTGAAGGCTGCCAAGTGCTGCTTGTACACCTTGTCGCGGCCCAGGCGTCTACTCTCTGTTAAGCTGAATTTGCGAAGAGCGTTCAACACCTCCTTGGCCGACCAACTAACGCGGTTAGGGCGGATTACGAACTCCGCAGCCGTAAGTAGGGCACCAACGAGACAACGACAGAGTACCTCACGGCCCTGTGTACGCTCTAGGTCAAGTGCAACCGCCCCGACGAGGATAACCACAACCTTGCCATGCAGCTGGCCATAGGCTGCTTCAGTCTTCGGACGCAGGAAAAACTCCTCACCGAGACAACAATTGATTTGGGTCGATTAACCCAAATAATGCAGGCAGACGAGTCTGCGCAATCGTCCACGGCGACGCTTCACAACGACGCCACCATCGCAGCAGTGTCAACTCACCTTTTCTACGCCTCACGCGGTCATTCAATGGGCAACAACTGGAAAAAGTCATTACATTCATCTCACCGACCAGACGCGTCCAACAGAAGAACATGCGCCGGCTGTGGGCGCAGTGCCTTCAGGGACTTTCAATACCTTCAACACATTCACTCACCATCCTCTGCCTAGGATAGAAGGACACCCAATAGGACATGTTGACCCAGCAGCAACCCCAAAGGCTTGCCATACTGCTGATAGTCTACATTGGAAGGATCAAGTTCACAAAGACTTGCTTCGTCACGAAGCATTGGGAGTCATTAAGCGTATACCTTATGACGAGCCTGTGGAATGGTGCCACCGCATGGTGGTTACGCGGAAACTTGATTACAGCCCCCGTCGGACAGTCAACCTATCCCCGCTAAATAAGTTCTATCCGCGTGAGATATTCGCGACGGAGTCGCCCTTCCATCTCGCTCGCCGAGTGCCCAGGAACATCTGGAAAACCATCACCGATGCCTGGAGCGGATTCCACGGTATCCGACTGCGTGAGAGGTGATCCAAAGTTGATCACCATCATCACACCCTTCGGACGCTGGAGGTACCTTCATGCCCCTCAAGGATTCTTGTCCTCGGAGGAGGCTATAACCGCAGGTTCGATGCAGTTTTGACAGATTTTCCAAGCAAAGAGAGATGCGTAAACGATACCATCCACTACGATGATGACCTTCAACAACATTGGTGGCGCACAATCAAGCAACCCTTGGCAAAGCCGGAATAGTCCTGAATCCTTCAAAATTCAGGACTACTTTGCAAAGTTACAATTTGCTGAGCGGAATGTAGAGTTTGCCGCATTCGAAAATCACCAATTCTAGTGTCGAAAGTCACCCTATAAGTACTATGACGCTATCCTCAATTTTACAACATATTGCTATACAACGGTCATACGCAGCTGGTTTGGTTTGGTAAACCAGGTCGCGAATTACGCCTAACTAATTAACATCATGACGCCATTTCACCCCTTCCTGAGACCTCGATACAAGTTATTATCCCCTGACCTCAACAAAGCATTTGAATAATCAAAACTTAAAATTGTCAATACAAACAAGCATGGGGTCAAGATTTTCGACATAAAAAGGATAACTTGCCTTCGTCCCGATAACTTGCCTTCTTGTTGCCAGTTGAGTCACGCTATGCCCCAGTAGAAGGTGAAGCGCTTGCAGTCGCATGGGGACTTGAGCAGATCGCTATTTCACACAAGGCTGCGATAACCAGATTATTGTCACCGACCATAAGCCACTTATCAAGATTTTTAGCGATCGCACACTTGATGAGATTCACAATTCTCGACTCTTCCGCCTCAAGCAACGAACTTTGCCTTGACGCTTTGAGATTCATCCCCTGTCCGGGTGCCTCCAATCAAGCGGCTAATGCGGCATCTCGCCACCCTTCCAAGTCCGGGATCGTCAACTCCCTTTTCCTGTATCCCGTCGGCATCCCAGACGCTTTCGAAGAGGTTCTCGGTGCAGCTATTTAGCGGGACGCAGGTGGCTTATTTCACTCTCTTGGCCTCGTTTGGTAGAAGAAACTATATCGGACCCACCTCTCGCCCGTCTTCTCCATCTCTTGCAGTCTGGCCTTCTCTCAGATGTTCATCATGCACCTGACCTTGCTCAGTACTAGGGAATTCGTGAGTCACTCAACACTACAGACGGTGTCGTCATGTGTCGGGATAGGGTAGTCATCCCCCCATCTTTTTGTCAACAAGTTCTTCAACACCTCCAATCTGCTAATCAGGGTGTCTCCACAATGGAGCAGCGCGCTAGAACGATTGTATATTGGCCAGGTATGTCCAAAGATTTCCAAGAGTTTTACGACAAGTGCACCGCCTGTAATCGCAATGCACCTTCTCAGGCAGCCCTGCCACCGATCACAGCGTCTCCACCCTCTACCCCATTCGAGTCGATTTTTGCCGACTACTTCGACTTCGTTGGCCACCACTTCCTCGTAGCAGGCGATCGCCTCTCTGGCTGGGTTGAAGTGTTCAGCTGCCCTTCCGGCACTAATCAGTCAGGTGAAGCCAGGCTGATTGGCCATCTTTGCTCTCTCTTTGCAACATTCGGTGTGCCCTATGATCTTTCAAGCTATGGCGGCCTTGAATTCAATGCAGGTCTTACTTAGGATTTTCTCCGTCGTTAGGGGTGCACCACCGCCTGTCCTCCACCCACTTTCCTCAGTTGAATGGCCGTGCTGAGGTGCCTGTTAAACAGGTCAAGCGTCTTCTAATGTCCAATGTTGGACGCAACGACAATTTGAAACAGGATCAGTTCTTGCGTGCGATCCTTCAACTTCGTAACTCTTCACACTCAAAATGCAGCATATCATCGGCGCAGGTACTCTTTGGACGGCCCCTTCGTGACGTCTTTGCTTTCATCAACCGACTCGACAAGTTCATCAACCCCCATATCCACCCAACATAGCGGGATGTTTGGTAGGCTAAGAAGGATGCTCTGAGAACCCGCATAGAGTTACTGAGCGAGCAAACTCGTCCTCTACCCCTCTGGCAGTTGGGTCTCGCGTCTTCATCCAGAACCAAGTGGGCAGTCACCCCAACAAATGGGGTGACTTCAAAACTCCAGCACTACTCTGTGGTTCCAGAACCGCCAGATATTCTACACCAAGAGCGCCCACGTCGTCAAGCCTCAAAGAAACAATTTGAGTGTGATGGTTGGGAAGAAGGACTCTGAGTGTTTATGAGCTTAGTTTGCAATTGCAAACTGGTGGGATGTAGGATTTTGACCTATTTATTTAAGTTTAGTATTGCTATATTTTGTGTTATCTATTTGATGCCATATATTTGCTATTACTTTTACTTGCTATTACTATTATTGGCTTTTACTATTTTGTATTAACATTTTGATGCTGTATGTTTGATGTTGTATTTAGAGACTAACTAACTTTCTTTTTTTTGTGTTTCAGTTAGATTGTTTGTCACTCATTGTTTATCTTGCTTAATAAACGAAGAGTTTTTCTTTAAATTATTCTGTATTATGGAGAACTAATGAATAAAATATAGAATGAATTATATATGAATTAGAATGATTATCAATCACTTCCAACACATGGAAAGACAGAACAGGACCAGTACGGTTTCGATCTTACATATTCATTATGAGTTAAATATATTTGAACAAAACCGTGAATTTAACATTGCAATGATAGTTTGTTCAATTGTATTCCTTATATATGCATAACAAAACAATTCTCCATTTCTCGAATATTTATACAAGCTTCTGTTTTAATGGAATATATTCTGTTGGTTTATTATTTATAAATAAAACCAATTAAAAATATACTTATAACATATAATTAAATAATTGATTATTACAATTAGCTTTAGGAACAAACTATTGAAAATGTAAAAAAAAAATATTATTGAGTCTGATGAATAAGATACCAAACAACAATACATTTGATAGAACAATTATATATATAAAACACACAATAGTTTACATAGTAAAATTATTTATCTCAATTTTCATTATATTTTCAAATTAATGAAAGGTTACAAATTGTCCCACATGATTTATTAAATTATTATAAACACAAGAGTGTTTAGTTAGGACTATTTTAAAATAAAATTGTGTTTTCCAACGGCCACAATTAAACATTATTACTTCAATGTTTAATACAAAAATAATAAAATAATAATAATGCTTCAAATAATAGCTTTTAATTCTTTTAGGATTTTGAATAGAATATAATGCTAAATTCATTAATTTTTTGTGTAATGTTTTAGAAAATAAATTTATTTACTAACTATAACTTTTTATGTTTTCATTGTCCATTTCCTGAGAATTCATTCTTTTAATTTGCTTTCATGATTAAATTGATTTTTTTATTAAACAAGTAATAGACATAAAAATAATAAAAATATTAAGGGGCAAAATGTGTATCAAAGTGTAATAAAAAAACATAATTGCTTTTAAAAGAGCGATAATCAATTGTGTATAATTGATATATCTAAAAGACAGTGTTAAACCAAACTTAAAATTATTAATTTAAGATTAATATTTTATGATAGAGTTTTAAAATATATCATTCCATGATGAGGAAATAATTAATACTTTTTTTTAATGAAAGCATTGAAAAATTTGTATACCTAAATTGCAAACAAAACTCGAAATTATTTTTTATTTAAATTTAAAGCATATAATTGTTGTACCTTTAGTTATATAAAACACATATTATATTTATTATTAAAAATAATTCTATTGAATATATGATACAATATCACTTCTAGCACCACTCCACCCCACACTCTCTGGTCCCAATATTACCGAGTCAACTCCAATCATTGGCGGCATCTGCTTGGGAACATGATTCGCGCAGTAAACTTCTCTATCTCCGTGACTGTCCTTATTCACGTGGAAGTTATTCAAATTAAGCTGGACACCGCACTCGAAGCATCGAAAACAAATTCGATGATAGACGATGTCGTAAATAGGTCCCATCTGCTCCTGCCGATACACCGTTTGACTGCATCGACCACAATAGGTGTGCTCTGCCATGAGGCCTTCCCGAAGTATATGGCTACCACGCCGTTGACTTTGGTGTTTTTCCCTGTCATTGTGGTGTCGATGATGGTGCTCTTGTCTTCCATTCACCGAATCCGAACTCAGAAAGTTGTTCATATCAAAGTTTGATTAGTTGAATAGTTCGATTGTACACAGATAAAAAGCAAACAAAAATATTGATACCAACCTTAAATTAGAGAAAGAGTTAGTTGTATCAATACTAAATTTTTACTAGACACACAAATATAATTTTTATATATTCTGACTATGCCGTAATTGTCCCCTCATGCACACATTCATTATTTCTCTGAGGGTTGGCTTTGTATCTGAGTATATTAAACAGTCTAAGTTTGCTGCTCTGCTACAACTGTATAATCATTTTAGCGGAGCAATGTTTGGTCCACTGTGTAATAATTTAAATTCCTTGCTTCACCTGCCTACCATTTATATTCAATGTTTTGGTGCTATACAACATTTTTTGTAAATCACTACTAATACAATATTGAGGACGAATTTGCAGGTATACTAATAATAATATAATGAAACCAGGAGCTCTATAATATTTAAGTGAAAACTGTAAACAGTGCGGTGTATATACCCACTTGTTAGACATTTGGAGTGGAAGCAATTGCCACAGTGTGACAGAAAAGAATGTGTCTAATTATTAAAAAGGTTGAGCTAATTGAAACCCATATTGAGTAAAGTAGGCACTATATTATATGTGTGTGTATATTCTGAGTGTACTTACGGGCTATATATAGAGGTGCATTTTATTAGTTTAAATCAAAGTAATATGTAAGAATACATTTTGAAATTCTAACTTCCAAATCTCTCATAAGTCGACCGAGTTAAACAAATTATCTCTTTTGATTGTATAGGGCTAATAAATAAAAACTGAATACCTAAAATAATTTCTGTTACGTCATCAGTGTGTGTAGGGTTATTTATTGATTAAAATATTTTGCGTCAGTTCATAAATATTCATTAATACCTACAGTAATCTACTATATAATAAATACAGGGTAAATTGCAATTTCACTTAGCCGGGAAATATACATAAATTTTACATAATTAGTCGCTGATATAGGCAGACTAACCAATAAATAATATTAATATCTCAATGCTGCAGCACAAATAAGCTTATTAAAGTCAGGAGTATGTACGTGTTCGAACTTGTTACCTTCGTGTTTGAAAACAGGATCTAACCCACTTGGCTAAAAGGCGACTAACTAATTAAGATTTGTAAATGTATCCTGGAAAAACAAGATCGCAATTTACATTATACAGGGTGTCCGAAAAGTTGCTGTGCGGTGATCAATATTAAATATTCCAATAAGAGAAAGATAAGGCTATGCAGTGATCCATATTAAATGAGCAGAATATTATGTGTGATAAGTCAGTCAGTTAATGAGCGAAACATTGCTTTACTTAGTTTGTAGATAAAACTAGTAAATAAAAGTTGAAATAAAACAATTTCACTGCACAGCAACATTTCGGATACCCTGTATTATTATTAATGGCAGGGTTAATCATATCAATGATGTTAAAAAATATCGAATACAATGTAACAGTTATATTTTTCATTTCGGGCATTTATAAAACTTTAAGACATGAGAAATATTAACTAAAGGTAACTTTTCGAAGAAAAATATAATATTATATATCAGCAATATTTAAATGTTATATTTGACATGCATAACACATATAATTATAAAATATCTAAAATACAAAATTCAAAACTAGTTCAAATTTAGGCAAAAATTCGAGATTTTTTAATTACGAAGTTGTATATATAACTAAATGTGAGTTGTTCTTAATTCCTCCTTCATTTAAGGATTTCAAACTAATTTTTCAATTTCATTATATACTGTATTTTCTATTATGTTTATTTTACTAATGTTATGTAATGTAAAATGTATGGTGTATTTTTTATAACTACTATCTTAAACTTAAAATCTCGGTTTTCAATGTAGCTGTATATTTATAATAGGTGTCCTATTTTAATGGAATAATATACTTATAAATACACACTCTCATAAAATACACACACTTGTATAACATAGTACGATTTTACTAAAACATAAATTAGAATATTCTTGAGATATTCGTGATATGAGGACCGTGTATTGGGTACTATAGGTAGATACTAGAAATGGACACTACCATGTACCAAACATGTATAAGTATCCAAACAGCTGTTGCTATGTAGAAAATAGGTTTTTATTAATATATATTAAAAAAATCGAAAAACATTGCCAGTACGTTTTTAATTTACAAAGCAAAAAAGGCAGAAATAGATGGCATGTACAGTTATATAATTTATAAAATAAATACTTTAATAAGACTTCAAATGGTTTCCTAATAAAAATTATAATTTTTAAATGTAAAATAGTAGTACTGTTATGGTTTCATGTATGATATATATATGTATATATATATATATTTCAAACATTTAAAATTATTATTAATATTTTGAAATAGAATATAATATAATATCTAACCTTCGTATTTAAGCTTGTCAAATAGCATGTTATTACCATAAAAACAATATTTAATTTAAAAATATGTTATAATTTATTAACTAATAGCCATCAGCCTTTACGTTATACAAAAATCTTAAATATTATTATATACGATTAGTAACTGTATACTTTCTAATGGAATAAATATCACATATTTGTATTATTATTTTCAAACCGATAAGGACATTTCAAAGTTAAAAATGTGATTGTCATTAACACGAATTTATATTTATTTTAAACTTTAATAAATAATGTATTTAATTTGTTTAGATTTTAATATAATTGTCCATCAATAAAATACAATAAAATAAAAATATGATAATTCTGAGATATAATTGACGAAAAATGTGTTTTAAATATTATTTTTATGAATAAAACATTAAAATCTGATCAGTTTTAGAACTTAACTTACAAACAATACCCATATAATAATCTACATATGTCAAAATTTGTCAATGGCCGCCACTATGAGACTGAGAGTATCAATGACAATTTCTTGTTTTTAATTTAAGCTTGATTTATTTAAAATTCAATAGTATAAATCATTTTTCTTGTTTATGATATTAGTTTTTTGTAATGATCAAAGTCATTTTGAAATATACACAATATATATTAATTTAATTGTTTAGCTATATTACAGCGAGTAAATTGGTTAATTTGTTATTTAGATGTTAATGTTATTTACAAATTTTGCACGTAAAACTGCTATTAGTTTTTTGTAGTTCAAGCTATTTCTTATGGACCAGCAACCGTATTAACTGTAATAACCAGAGTAACAGTTAGGGTATAGTTAAACAAAGTTCTTACTTATCATTATTCGCCTAACCTGAAAATTGACACATTTAAACCTCGTAAAAATTCACTAACAAATTTATAAAATAAAATTTGTGTTTCACTTATACTCTCTTTTCTAGGACTAATTAGTGATTTAAATCTAAAAGTATATGAAATATATCGTATACATTTAAAAGTTAGAGTAAACCCATAAGAAAAAAAAAGTTTAATAAAATAAAATATTTTGCCATTAATAGATTTTTGTCCCTAATATCACAATAAAACCGATAGTTAAATATATGAAGAAACAAAGTGATTGGCTTAAAATTGAATTTAGAACAATTTAATGGATGTGTATTGAATGTCTTCATTTAAATCAAATCAAAGTAGTGGAATTTAAATTTCTGAGACCAGGTTATAGATGAATGGTTCCCAACATTTGTCATCAATATGTTATAACATAATTATATCATTTTGTATATTTTCGCCTGCAAAAACAAATAATATAAAACTTTAAAAATTTATTAATCAGATAGGAACGCAACTTTTGTTATAATTTCGTTTGTGCGTTTAAAATATATTTACTGCATTTTCATTGGTTTTTAGAGCTGGTCCAGAGTAGCCTAAGCTGAAAGTATCTAATTATACTTTATAATACATACTATTATTGCGTTACAGAAATATATTTTCTGTGTCATTTTAATTTTATAATATCAATTCAACTTATAATTTATGTATTTTCTAGATATACTTCAATAAATTAAATATAGTTAAAAATTGACTTTTGTGTTTTATTATATTTATTTTATTTCAAGTGAATTAATAATAAAATTACAGAATTTTTGGCAAGACAGCATTAGTAAATACTGTACTAAATAGTAAATACTCATTTTACAATAAATGGCAGGCTGTTATTTTTCTAACAATATTTTAATTACAACGAGGTGATGTGTTCTATATATTTTGTGAGTTTTAGGATATATAAATAGAGAGAACTATTCAACAATAATGTATTTTTGTAAGGAAAAAATAACACTTTTCATTTCATGCCTACATTTAATCAATTATTTAGGGGGTTAGTTCAGCATTTACAGAAAGGGGGTTTGCACTGTTACTGCTTGAGCTACAAAAATGCTCTTTTGCAAGGTTGTGACCCGTCATTCGTAAATTATATAAATAAGTTACTAACATCGTTTTGGTTATTTTTAACAAGCTACCAAAATTTGTCAGTCTAAGTGTCTCATCTGCTTGTCGCATAAGATAGAAAATTTGTCATCTCTCAACTACAAAAAGACAAAAAATTTACGAATCAAATCAAGTGATGTAAATTGAGTCATATTCACAATTAACTTTTCAGCTAGTTCATTAAATATGATTTCTTTGAAGCCAATTACATAAAACAAATATGTTATTTCACCAGAGAGGTCTATAATTACAATCATAATCACTTTTACTTGTTATCAAGACTTATCTCTGATGTCATACTAAATTCTTTATGGCGTTATCTTACTATTAATATAAAAAATATATTAACATTTCTATGGATTCTTATCGATTATCTTTTGGAATCGTAATGTTTTTTATACGACACTGACTTAAGGAGCACCCTGGAGAATATTAATTTATTCTTATTTATAAAGTTCATACTTCTTGTAATTGTGAGATACATTCATATTGGTCACATTTCTGTTCAATTATATTTTCGTGCAATATTTGTTTTACAACAGATTTCTCTATTAACTATATATTAAATATATACTATATTTAAATTAATAGTAAGTAGTAGGGAAGGAGGAGGACGAGAACAAAGACCCCCCCTCCGCCCACGCACCCACGCATTTCGAGAACAAAGACCCCCCCCCCTCCGCCCACGCA
>JAYRBW010039926.1:0-11718 GCA_036023295.1 Invenusta paracnida
AGGCACAAGAAACGCCCCCCCCCCCTTCCTAAAGCTATAACATCGCACATCAACTAACAGATGTGGCATTTGCCTTCAATTCCATTCCTTGCACATTAAAACGGCTTGCTTTATCGATTAGAAAACGCTGCACTTTCAACAGTCTCGTCTGAATTTAGAAAGAAGGAAGGCGATGGCACACACGCGCATATACAAGATAAAGGCAGCACTATGTTGACGGTGTGTGTAGTAATGGCTATATCACCATTGACGACAGACGACTACACAAGAATGGAAGAGAGAGGAGAGAGAGAGCAAACATTCGATTCGAAAGGAGAAGTGAGGACAAAGTCACGTTCAGTTTGCCAGCGATTTGGAAGTTATTTTACTTTCATTATCTGAAACCTGCTCTAACCTTGAAATATAATATTTTGTGGACATGCATATTACGATACCTACACATTCAAGTTATGCTTTGTGCAGTACATAATAGACGGACAGTGAAAATACGCTATCCGGGTTCATTTTACCATGGTATAGCTAAACCTTGTTTCTGCTTTAATTTAAATTCCCTTTAAAATTAAAACATTTAGCAACCAAGACTGAAAAATGTGTTCAGAAAATTAAAAAATATAACCCCTATATTTCCCTATCCACTCACCTGACAGCATAACACAATCGGCTCCATCAAGAACAGCGTTGGCTACATCACTGCTTTCAGCTCGAGTAGGTCGTGGTTTGGAGACCATAGACTCAAGCATTTGAGTGGCACAGATGATGGGCTTTCCATAACGGTTGCATCGTCCGATCATCATCTTCTGGGCCAGGAAGACCTTCTGTGCGGGGATTTCGATGCCCAGATCTCCACGAGCTACCATGATGCCATCAGAAGCGGCCAAAATCTCGTCGAACCTGTACATTGATCGATAATAATTCATCAGCCTAATAATGTCGACGTTTATTGCTTCGATTGTATCGAATATTCATGAAAATACTAGGAGGAAATGTAATTTTTTATGAAGTAAATATACACGAGAAAATATTCATTTACGTAACCATTAATATTGTTTGAGAGGAAAATTTAGGCAACTTTTAATAAAATTGTAAATGTAAAATATTTTAATGCGAATTTATCGATAAGAAATATTATAAATATATTAAATTCCATTAAATATAACGGTTTTGTAATCCGTATATTCATTCGAGAAACGTCAACATATAAATGAACATTTAAAATAGCTTATTTAAACATAAAGCAAGTCAGAAATTTTGTAATAATTATTATAAAGTAATAATAAAATGATCATACACATATAAAAATGATTTTATGTTAGTGTTTCGCTAAGGATATTTCTTCTGATTGAATTAGAAAATAAAATAATGCTATTATATGGTATTATAATACAGGAATACATTTTTGCATATTATAGTAACAACTAATTTGATATTTATATATTCAATATCACTAATTTACTATCCCGATGAAAAGAAATACGACTAACATACAAATAACTTGTAGAATATAATAATGAAAAAATTGATTGTATTATAAAATAACTGCAATTGCACAATATGACTTCGCATTATAAATCTCTCCATTTAGTTACACGAGTTGATCCTGTTCATAATAGACGACAAATTTGGTCATACACAAGTGTGAGCCTTATGATTTGAGTAATATTGAAAAGTTGTTTTGGTGTAGACTGTCTAGTATTAATCTCCCTATAAAGTCCAGTAGTACACTGAGTTTCTATTAGATACGATTATAAGTACTCTAAAATATCCGTTGAAATAGATATTATTATTAAAATCTTTTTCTCAATTGAAATGTTAAAAAATGTAATATCCTTGTCCTTGGGTGTGAGATGTTTTATTTGAACACTGATTTCCAAACTTATTCGTTATTATACTTTCTTCCTCTATAGGGTAAATATAATGGGAAATATACCTACATATCAGATCTATATAAAGAAGCTTTTAATTAATAAGCTAACAACTAAATTAGACATACTTGTAAGAATGCATTAGAAGAGGTATGAAGTTAGATAAGTATGACACAACATTTACAGTAATCTTTGTTGATAGAAATGAATACAATTTATAACAGGAAATTTAAAAAAATCCAAAAATAAAAGACTATTAATTAATTAGTTTTAGTGACGTATTAATCCCTATATTAGAATATGTGTATCTACTGCAATTATTTTTCTTCTATTGATTATAGATATAATTCAAGTGAAAGAAGAGAACATAAATGTTCCTAATAGAAAAGAAAATTGCGGCTATAGTTCCAGTTTTTTGTATCTTCATTAATGTCGATTGTATTATTAAAGCAGCATATCACTCTAATGGTGTCTAAAATAATGACAAGGTTAGCAGAAACATATTCTTTTTTACTTTAGTCTCTTATGCAAATACCCCTATGTGGGTTTTAATTGCTTAATTTAAAAAGCACTGAATACAATATAGGGTTCCAATTATTGAATTAATGTAGGTATACAGGCATAAACCAATAAGAGTTCCAATACAAAGAATCATACAAGATTTTAAGGGCAAAATGTATTTAACTCTATAGATTCTAGTAGAATAATCAATCTTAAACCTTCTTGTGATAATCGTAATAAGAGTATATTTATATTATTTATTGAAACGATTACAACTGCTTCTGGAAAATTACCTCATTAATGTAACTATAGCACAAACTGGGTAATAATGTGCATCACACCTTACATTTAACAGTTTTTATACTTTTTAATTGTCATTAAAGAAAAATAAATATTTATGTGTGTGAATGGTTCGAAAGTTAAAATCCTGTATATTAACTACGCTATGGTTGCAACTACGGTATTTAGAATTCATGAAATCAGAAATTGGTACTTAATAACCTGTTGATAACTTTTTACACAACACATAATGAATAGTTCCCGTAACTTGATCAAGTTAGTAGATCACAGAATGCGGTACACGATCTAAACTATTTAACTAAAGTAGTAAGATGGGATGTATGTACAAATTAGCTCACCGTTTGACGCCCTCGTGATTCTCAATCTTAGAGATGATCTTAATATGTTTTCCCTTCTCTCCCAGAATGGATCGGATTTCATCTACCGCATGGCCACTCCGGATGAAGGAGGCAAAGACAATGTCCACCTGTAGCGATTTATTTATGGATTGGAGATGGGACAGGACAGAATAACAAGAAAATAGTAATCAATAATGCGCGTTCGTTTGAACTAAAAATGTACATTTAGTGAAGAAAATATGTATAATAAACGATTTTTGTGAACAAATTACGTGACATGTTTACAAATCTCCACGATTAAAAAGAATACATTTCTGTGTTGGCAATAAAATCTCCCCGTATCTTATATTAAGTAACCTATAAATTAACTATGTCACCTACAATTTGTACCGTTTCATAATAAATATCCTTAAAATAGTCATTCAATAATTTTTCTTCGATAAGCATAAAACATATAATTGATAATATTGAATAAAAAAGCAGGCTTAAGATAGATTGAAACCCCATTTAACTACAATAAGGGAAACCCCTAATTAAATAATATTACGCATGTCAAAATATAAATAAGAAATTAATACTTAACATTGTGAAATAAAAACAATACAGCATAATACTATATCAAGTATGTATCTATCTAACAACGTACTAATCATAACACTTTGTTTGTGGGTGCATTAACAATGCACCACGTCATAACTAAAGAATCCGGAGTTGCCAAAGTAAACATATCGTCAGTATATAACTTTTTAGATATTTATGCCAGAAATATGATGAAGTTTCCTGTGTTTAAATTTCAGAACTTTAGCACAAAAGTTGTATCGAACGACAATTAATTTGAATAAGTGAAATACACCGTGATACGCCAATCATGAAAATCTATCCTACAAGGGATTTTATTTAAATTAAATTAAGATATTATATCTTTTGAAAATACAAATATGTTCTTATCAAATGTCACTGTTAGATGCAAATTAGATAATTAGATATATTATGCTATCATTTGATTACATATCTACAAAACATTATTAATGATAACACATTTAATGTTATAAACTATATTATTTATTTATTGTAAATTACACTTAGAAAATAACAAAAACATAATATTATGGTCCAACATTATCGGGTGACAATAACACTTCAAACGCCTTGTTTTATTATGAATTTGCTCATACTGTAAGACTCACATTCTGCTCAACGCCAAATTGCAAATCAAGCTTGTCTTTCTCCGAAACAGCAGGAAGATCTACCGCGGCCCCAGGTAGATTGACGCCCTTCTTCGAGCCCAAACTCCCCCCGTTTTCAATTTCACACTTGAGCGTGTTGGCGCCCTTCTCTCGTACGATGAGGCTGAAAATACCGTCGTCAATGAAGACTCGGCTTCCAAGTTCCACGACCTTGACAATGTTGGGGTAGTCGAGCCAGAGGTTGTGCTCATCACACTTGTCCATCCAGTCGTCTGTTGTCTGGATCGTAATGAAGCCGCCACGCACAAGATTTACCTCGGCTGTACCGCTCTGAGAAGAGGGGGAGTGGATGAAGGTAGGAAGGAATAAATCACTCAATCTACATATTATAATCCCTATAAAATTAGATAATATTATTATCTAATTTTATAGGGACAACTAGGAAAAATTATTTACATTTAAATATCTATAAAAACAATAAATCAAAGTCACAGAAAAAATAATAATACTCCTAAAGTTTCCATGATAAGTTTCAAAAAATCATTAAATAAGAAAATTTGTGAAATCCGGAGATAGGTTAAAAAGCGATATAAAAAAAGAACAGCATATTATAGGAAAAAAAAAGCAGTGAGTATAGAAATTTTGGAGATATAAAATAACGACACAATACCGAAATAAATAATGGAAATTGTATGAATGAGAAGAGTAAACTAAATAAAAGAGTCTCACCCCTTTTATGAGACCGGTTCTGATTTCAGGTCCCTTGGTATCGAGAGCAATGCCCACTGGTCGATAGATGGGCTTGAAGGTCTCCACAGCTTCTCTGACTAAAGCAATGGTCTCTGCGTGGTACTCGTGAGTGCCGTGGGAGAAGTTCATACGGGCGATGTTCATCCCCGAGGCGATCATCTTGTGGAGCATAGTCATTGACTTACATGCGGGTCCTGGTGTGTTTAGTGAGATGATGGGAAGAAAGTGAGGTGAGGGTATTGGTAGGCAGAATGTTGGATACAATCATGTCGTAAGATGGAAAAGTTGAAAAAACGTCACAATAATAAAAGTGTTGCACAAAAAGTTGACATATTATAGAAAATGTTGTATGCAAAATTGGCATAATATGTAAATTCTGCATTTAAACTTTTTCTAGAAATAAGTAATGTTAGAAGTGGAGAAATTGAAAAGGAAATATTATACATTTTTTAAATTAGCATAGAAACTAATCTTTTATTTTTTGTTTTTCAAATGAAGAAATATAAGAGAATGATGCTAAATTTACAAAAAATTGCAACACCATTTATTGATCGCAGGCTGTATCGTTGAGAAAACATTTGATATGAAACATTTGCCCTTTTAATACAACCGGATAAATAGGCAAACCGTAATCAATAATTACTTTTAATTTTTACAATTAACAGCAAGAACAACACAAGAAGACTATCTATTAAAAGGCCAGCTGGAACTCTTGATAAACAGTAAAGAAACCACGATGCACAAGAAATTATATCATTCTAATACTGCACCATTATAGCACCACAACTACAAAAAGAAGATAAACCGCATTACAAATTAAAGTAATTATTTAAAGTAAAGTAAATCTGCTACCAATTTTGACTAGTGTAGAGTAACTGGTTGAGCAAGACTGAAAAAGAATAGCACACCTGACAGCTAACCAGACAACTATAATTGCTATAAGTTCTGCTACAGATAACTGTTTTCATGATTATACACAACAGTAAAAATCAAAGCAAATGCGGAGTTATTTATAGGGTTTCAATTTTGAATACAATAAGACTGGATTACAGACTTACAATAGAAAATCTTAGCGTTTTTGTACTTTGCATTATATATAGCGCAGCGCATTAAATTTTGTTCAAATTTTTATAAAAATGGAAATCTAATAACGGATTACACTATTAATGGATCTCGTAAAACATGGCTGCCATTGAAAAAATGAATAATTTGTCTAAATAAAAAATTAATAACTGCCGGGTGAATGATTTTTTTGTTGATTGATAGCTAATTTGTTAAATACTCACAACTGATTATTGAAAACTACTTCGGTAAATAAGAGATATACTCTCTGTAAAATTATGTCTAAAACGAGAATTTCTTATCGCTTGTCTCATATTTCAATCCAATTCACATAAAACTCATGTATCGATTGAAATACTCGTGTCCATACTTGGAGATAGTCTTAAATGTTTACATCTGTGTACACAGGATACAGTCAAAGGATTCACTCAAAAAATTATTATGGTATTAAGTATAATGCTTTCTATGAACGATACGAGGATTTCTGTTTACCCCAAAAACGATTATTTAAAATGCATGCCATCATTTGTGTCACTATTAAGCTTATGGTTAATTCAAGTTATTATTGATATCTTAGTTGCTGTTGTTTAGCTTCCAGTTACGTTCAAAACTAATTCAATTAATCAGACAAAAGCTATGAGATTTAGAAGAAAATTAATATTAGAGTATATTCAACTAGATTATTTTTTATCCCACATACGTCCGGGATCCGTCTGGATGCAAACTCTTGAAGAGCAGATTCACATTTATAGAATTTTAAGTAATTTTCGAGAACAGCATTTGTATAACTCTTTTTAAAACTGTTCTCTGATCAGAATTCCACATTATAACTAAGAAATATGTCGTTATAATAATTTAGCTGCTAAAACGTTACAAACAAAAGTATGTTAGCAGTAGTAGTTATAACTAGTCTAAGTATTATGTAATTTAAAATCATCAGTCAGTTACACAACTATATTTACATACATTGAAATCCAAAATATATTGTGAATTTTTTTTAAAACTAAAATAAAAAATACAGTGCCAGAAATAATGTATAATATTTAATTCTGGCTAGTATCAACAAATATTTATAAAATAAATTTAATGAAGTTGATTTTCAATTGATAATCGTTTAACTATTTTTAAAACATTGTTATGAATTGGACAAAGGGGAAATTAAATTAGATAGCTAAAACGAATAATAAATGAAGTAATCTCAAAAATAATTTATACACTAGTTGGAACAGACAGAGGTGGGGTAACTCACCGATGGTGCAAACGATGCCAGTGTTACGGACAAAGTGGGGTTCGCTATCAATGTCAAGGGAGCACATGTGCTCCAGATGGGAGCGGGCATGAGCGGCCTGAAGCTGCTGCCGTTGGACGAAATACGGCGTCGTCTCGAAACTTTTAGGATTCTTGTGCATTCCGCAGGATATCTCGAGCTGGTCAAGTGATGACTGGTGAAAAGAATAACGTAGAAAGAGTTAGCTTATAGACATACCAATAGTTTAATCTGAGAAGATATTAAATCAATTTTGTTTAATCTGAGAAGATATTAAATCAATTTTGTTTAATCAATAGCGGTTTGTAAGTGTAAAATATACCACATTTGATATTTAAACAAAATTGTCCCCATTAAAATAGTTTATCAATGGGAGTTTAGTCCGCATTAGATTATATACTTGAATTAAATTACAAAAACATACAAACTAATACACTGAACTACTTTTAAATGCATGACGTCATGAAATTTGCGTCACTAATATTTCATTAATAAATAAATTATTCTTTATAATTAACAAAGAATAAATTTTAACATAATGGAAGGTTTTACTGAAATTAGCTGTAACTTCATTTCCGCAATCTACATCACAATAAACATCAACAATTCTGACTTCTAGGCTTTAACTTTAATTAGATATTAAAATTTTAATCTCAACAAACTTATATCTGATGCCAGTGAACAATCATTTGTGTGCCGTCAAAGACAACTTACACAATAATATATAATTTCTTTTAAAAATGTGTGACATACTTATGGCAGATGTTAATTTCAATGTTGTAGCAAGTGATTAAAAAAAAAGCCAATAAAAAACCTTGATAAAACGTAAATTTGATAATGTAAACTTGATAAAAGGTAAATTTGCATGATACAAAAAAACTGTAAGTTACAGAAAGAATATTTCAAATTTTTAAAATCTATAATACTAAAAATCCCGAATAAGCACTTTATTTACAAACTGATTAAACAAATGATATGGTTGACCAAAGTGCCGTGATCATACATTAATTATAGATATTTTCTTTAAATTCTAGTGCTTGAAAATACTACATATCAATTCAAATTAAAAAATCTATCACATGGTCTTGAAACAAGCTTCCTCGTGATTACCACACAAGCACATTAACCATTCGGCTACTGCCTCCAATGCTAGAAGTGAAATCATTTAATCGCTTTTAATGCAGTCTTATACTACTTTGAAGTTGGGTGGCAACAGCACTTCTACACAAAAAAGAGTGGAATAATCCAATTGAGATATTTTAGACTCAGGCTAGATAAATTATTTGTCAGTTTGGTTTTATTTGGTTAAATTAATAAACAAATCTTTAATTAATAAACTTGATAATAAAATGAATATATCAAACCCAGATACACAATCAGTAAATATCACAACTTATGTGTGTGCCCACTTTTTGAAATTAAGTGTAAACATCAAAATCCCAAATATAAAGACGAAATAATAATTACTTAATATTAAAATTAATGTTTTAATTAATTATTTGAAATTTCCCTTGTGATTGATTCCCAAAATCACTAAAAGTTAATAAAATAAGGGTAAGACTATCATTTAACTAGTTAATATAACTTTTTGAATCTTAAGTATTTATTTTTATTTTTACAAAAGTATTTTTTTGTTAAAAGCTTAATAAATCAGTTAGAAATCTTAGAAGAGAACATAAGAGAATTTTAAAAACAAGAGTAATAGTAAAAACGAATAGTCTAAATATATTCCAATAAATATTATATAAAGAAAACATAATAATAATAATATGTAATAAACAATTAATAATAGTAATATGTTATAAATAATTATTAATAATAAAATAGTGAAAATTGCATTATCAAGAAAATTCTAAAGTATTTTTTTAAATTAAAACAACAACCATTCCAGTTTAAAAAAACAACACAATAAATACAAATATATATATATAAAAACAACCTCAAAAAAATTAAAACAAAATATATCATATACTTTATTTTAGAGGTTGTTTTTGTAGGATATAATATCTTACAAAAAAATTCGTCATGAACTGTTCCGAAAATGTTTCTGGAAAATTATGAATTGTTAGACTAAAATCACTCTACTAATATTAATCTGTCTAAAAATCATATTACTTCTCAAATTGTCAAAATTAAATCAACATTAGATTACATAATTACCCTACTAATTGTACAATATATTCACATAATCAGCCTACTAATATGAATTTTTGTAATTCAGTAATCTTCTGTTGATTCAATTATGACAATTTGAGAAACTAAAGTTATCTATAAAAAATAAAAATAACAAATGATTAAATTATTTACATCAAAGCTGACAGCGAATTTAGTATTAAAATTACAAACTAATAGACAGGATAAAGGTTTTAGAAAAGTTTAAATTATACATTTAAATGAACTCCAAAGGATTGTGTACTACATATGTTCCAGTGATAAACCTTAAAACATGCTTAATCAAAATGAATACTTTAGTCAATATAGGAAGTATGCATATAATCCATTATAATAAAAAAACAAATATATAAATGAAGAATTTCAATATACAATTCAAATAGATGCTATATCATGCAAAAAATATAGAAAATAATTAAAATGAAAACTATATTTATTTATAATTATTATGAAAACAACATTTTTAACTTTAACCAAAAATCTGTAGCATGTATCTAAAGCATATTTTGGTAAAATGAATGTCTTTCTTTTTTCAATGAAACATAAATATATTTGAGATATTTCCTAAACATGCTGCACAACAAATTTATATATTTCATTAATATGAGCTTGGAACAATTATAAATAATAATGACAAAAAACCTACAGTATCAAGTAAATGAAAAATATATTTTGGTAAGTGTAGGTGAAATAATGGGGTAATGTAAGGTGACAGTAACATCAATAAAAGCATAAATGAAAACTGATCATATACACATATATTAGACATGTATTCTGCTTAAATGTAAAGTATGATTAAAAAGCAGACTTACCATAATTCCTCTAGTTTGGACCAAAACCTTACAGAAAAAATATGCAGAATAACTAATGAGGTGGTTATATTTTAAAAAATTAAAATATTATATGCATAACAAAGTTAGTATATTTAAAATTTAAGAACATTTGCAGAAATCACAAATAGCTAAATAATCATTCAACTTTCTATTTAATAACCATTATCAATTATAACATATAGAAATACAGAAAAGCTTAAATAATGAGCCTCAAAAATTATACACAAAATTAGATTAAAACTATAATACAGGAAGGAAATAATATACTGTGTAAAATATGTTTTTATAAAAAACTCCTATATTTGACCAAGGAAATAAATTCTTCTTTATTTATGAAACTAAATATATAACTAATATCTGTAGATTTAGTAAGATTTTGCTTCTTAAATGGATATAAAGTAATAAACAAACCTTATGATAAAAAACACTGATTATATTTATTAAGAGTTATATCTATTAAAATAATTTAATGTGAATACTTTGAGCAGATATGATAAATATAGCAGATACTAAACATGGGTGCAACCCTAGTATATGAGTCTAATAAATCAATTTGTATTGAAAACAATATTGAATCAATCAAATTTTTGTAAAATAAAATCTGCTGGCTAAAACGGCTATCTATTTATAATGGCATTTAAAATGTTTCCTTATCAATTTTAAAAAGAAAAACAATTGAAATTTGAAAATTAATCAATCAATCTGGCAAAATGTTTTTTTTACATTTGAATTTTCCAAACTATCTATCAGTATTTTAAGAAAATTTGCTAATCTAGCTTTTGAAACATGGGTACTACTATTGGTATATGTACATGTAATAATATTTTAAAATTATTGGTACATATTTTCTTATTAAACCCATTATTTACCCAGCAATTAAGCAGATATTAGGAATAATTCTCCAAATGAATACTTCCTATTGAGCTAAACAGTTGTACCAGTAGCTTTCAAAAAGTTTGGGGTTGGGCAAGATAAATAATTACAAATTTCTGAATTAAAAAAATAGGATAATTTCTAAATATTGATTCAACTCATATATTCTGAAAAATTTAAGAATTTTAATGGTCAATTTCATTAAAAACTTCCAAATATTTTGGTAAGGTAGCCAATCTGCAAAAAGTTTGTTTAAAATATTTTATATAATTCATGTCATTGACATTTGTATTACACTCAGATAAGAAATGTACCAAATGTAGCTAAGGATTTAAGAAATGATTAATTTAGGATTTAAGATACAAAATTTGGTAGTTATTAAAAAAAGATATAGCTCTTTGTGTAATATTATGTCTAAGTAAAAAAACTTAAATGTCTTATCTGATTAATATAAAATCAGGGTTCGAAATTAGCACACACCTGGACATCAGTGGCATGTGGTTTACTTCTTGGGCATGTTAATAATCAATGTCACATGCCTGGCTGGCTAGTACATAATTAGACTTCTATTTA
>JAYRBW010039937.1:0-11717 GCA_036023295.1 Invenusta paracnida
TAAACATGATGATCGATATAATTTAGGAAAAGTCATATGATATCATTGGTTGAAAACTACTGTGAGATTATCTATAGTTCAATTTATAACTAGGTGGCCCTTTTAAGCCAAGGTAGAGCAAATAGGGTTAAAGCTCGTAATAAGGGGCTGTTCTGAAATGAAGGCACACTCGATGGGGTGTAATATGTGACTTAAGGGCAGGAGTATTAGTCGAAATGGGACGTCACAGTTTTCTTTTCAATAAATTGTGAATTTATATGATAAAATATGTGCAGAAAATTCCTGAGGTTAATGTAATAAAATATAGTTATTAATATAAAATGAGATTAAAAAATAATAAGACGTAGGCCTTCATGAAATCCTTGTCAACTGGGCAACATATTTGTTGGATGTTATGCATATATATATGAAAGCACAGTAAAATAATCGATTTTATACAGTTACTTGTATTGGGAGTTGTAGATATGGTGTTATAAAAACATTTCATAGTATTTTATCGTCGAATAGAGAATTAGGGGAGTTTCTAAAATGCAATGGCGGATTCTGGGAGCATGTTCCCCTGAGCATAATTAGCGCCTCTGTTTTAAAAGTGAAAAAAATGGACTTTGCATATGGCTATACTAATCTTAGTAAATGTCTCTCTACCCATGCCTTATTGTTAGTGCAAAATAACAATGGAATTATTCGGCGCCTATAGGTGAAATAATGGTGGAATTATTTCGTAGAATTCGTCGTCTTGAGGGATAGAGCCGGGTCAAAAAGTGTGACGTCATTTCAGAACAGCCCCTTAAAACTACAACACTTTAGAATTCTAGTCAAAAATTAAGTTTAATCGGTCTAAGAATAAAGAATTAGAAATATCAATTTGCTTTACAGCTGTCAAAAGGCTAAATTTCAAATGTAACATATTATTGTAACTCATAAGCTCTAATTGACTACATATTTTCAAATATACGTACCATCAGGAATTTCTTGACACTTGTATATATGTATATAGCAACATAAAAACATCTAGAAAGAACATAATTGTAAGTATGTGTTAAACAGTTTTTAACATATATTTACAATTACGTGTTTCACGACTCATAAACATAAATATCTTTAGTGTTTAATCAAAATAATGTAAACAAACACTTTCACTGTACCAATTTATTATAAAAATTTCAACTTTATTTTGGCGCGTATATGAATTCTGCAATTTGTAATCTAAACGATTATCTATATTATTTCTCAAGGTAAGTCAAGAACTGAAACGTGGGCTATATATAATATATACATTATTTATATTACAACTGTTATCACGTGCACCCTTAGACAGTTGGTCTAGGAGTGATAGAGATAACTTAAAGTCTGCGAGTGTGGTGAATTTATCTTTCTGTAAAATTTATAATTTGTCTGGCTATTAGACCAGAATATATATTTATTTATTATATATAGCCACGCTTCAGTTCTTTGATTTACCTTGCCCTTAGGAAATAGTATAGATAATGGTATCATTTAGATTACGGGTGCAGGTCATAATGTCACTGTCTAAGTTGAAGTCAAAGTGTCACCAAGTCAAATCTCTATAATACATTCGTAATATAATGCAACACTTTTCCTTACACAATTCATAATTAATTAGCAGTTTTAAAATATATAAATTACCTTAAAAAAAAAAAAATGTCCCGCTAAATGTCCCGCTAAATATCCCGCTAAATGTCCCGCTAAATATCCCGCTAAACGTCCCGCTAAACACCCCGCTAAACGTCCCGCTAAAGTTTAATACGTTTTTTTAGCTAAATTTCCACAGAAATAATGCCTCAGATTACACAAGGGCCTATATAATGCTGTGCAAAATACCTGTCAAATTTTCGACCTTAAAATGGCCATAACTTTTTTTATTATTCAACACACAGCAAAAATATTTACATATTTGGAATCTGCACCACCAGGAGCAACTTTTAGTATCATAAAAAATATATATATATTAAAAAAAAAATTTCTGACTTAAGTCCCTATATATACATTGTATTTATCTAGTATGCATACATACATAAATTTAACACTTAAAAAAGAACTCCTGATTATCCGCCAACCTTGATTAACAACCACTTTTCACTGCAACCAAGGCTGGCAATTGGCATAAAACCATGGTATAACTCTACTACTACTAGCCAATACTTAAAACTAAAAGATGTCTAACATTTTGAAGCTTGGAATAATGAATAATCTTACTAATACTATACTATATAGTATTGTATCATACAATGTATGCATAAATATTTATTAAGCCACACCCAAGGCCATTTAAAGGCAAAGACAGGCCCACACCCAGGGTTATATTTATAGAATTCATGAAAAGGAACAATTTTAAGTTTTGTTATTATACTAAATTAATAAATTTTATACTAACAAGTATAAAAAAAGAGATAGAATAAGACACAAAATATTACAACAATTATTAATAAAAGATAAACCATTTAAAAATGAATAGTACAGTAATGTTTACGAACTACCAACAATGGGAGAAAAGGGTTAGAGGTTAGCATTTGAAACAAAATTTAATTTATATATTATATTTTTATAATATATTATAGTTGCAGTTGAGTTTAGCTAGTAACCAAGAATATATAGCGAATTTTTTTTTTATTTCATTAGAGGTGCGTTGGTGGCAGCCTCTAGTTAGTCATCTATCATCAAGTACTGGCATAATCCCGTTACCCTTATTATAGTTGGACACAATTATTTAATTTCCGATTCAAAACATAATATATATTGGTTTTGGAATCAATAGTTTATTAAAAGTGTTTTTTTGAAGCGGATATCATCAAATTTTTGTAATAATTAGTTATTATTTAAATTCAAATGGTAATAATTTATTAATTAAAATATTTTGATAATTTATAATGAGTTATTGATATATTTACATATATAATGTGTGTATTTTATCGATAAAAATAACAATAATATGAATATATAACAGGTCAGTAGTATCCGCTTCAGTTTTCTGTACTTAATTTTAATGGATTGGTCACTTTTATTAATCGTTCAAAAACATAACAAAATAATAATAGGTGTAAGGTGGCAGTGGTGTTATGGATAGGTGTATAGGTAGGTATTGTTTCGATTGTAAGTCCAAGAGACTAATTCATTATTGCTTCATGCTTTAACTATTATATTATTAACTATTAATGTTCTGTTCATGCTATCTTTTTAACATTCTTTAATCACTTTATTGTTTTGTACCACATCACTGTATATCTTTCTTTCTTCTATTCGCTGTGAAACCGTAAACAAAGGAAATCCCAATTCTGATTGATTAAAGACCTACCGGGGGTATACAAAACTACGTGGCGACGTCTTTTATATGGTAAAATCCTATACAGCTTATTACTATACAATCTATTATCCGTCCTAGTTTTCTCTGAATAATCTAATATAGCATTAATTAGTCTTAGTGATATTTAAAAAAATTTTAGGATGATTTAAAAGTTTTTCAACTAGGAGAATTTCATTTTAATGATGGGGCAGTGCTTAAAGTTGACATTGACAATTTTAACGTGATAAGGAATGTTCAAGTATCTATGCGTGATAAAACTTATAAAGTGACAGTAACTATAAAATCCACAGGAGGTATTGATGCCGTATCTTGTGCTACAATTAGGAATATATCTATAATTTTACCTAAAATATATCCTACCGATACCTGTATATATTATTATTAAATTAATATATATATTTATGTAGGTATCGATTTTGGTTATGAGTTAAAGTTAAGATTTTATTTTATTAAATTTAATATGCAATAAAATGTGTACTACATATGTATGCATAGGTATTTATATACATGCAAGTGATAACCATAATAAATGGAAATATACACAATAATATTGTGTAATAATAATATTAATAATATAAAATAACAAAACTATTTGCTAGATATAATAATTAAATAATATATCATATGCAGATATCACAGATTGTATAGATAATATATATACAGAGTTCACTTAAAAAACTGTGTTTATATTTAGCAGCAAATGAAGCGAGAGGAAAATGACGTTTTAGATCTTTATGTAAGATTGGCAAGCTTATTTTATTACATTACAATATACACTATTTTCTAGATGTATCCCAACCGATGCAGATAGCATCGAGGATTCCCTTATTGCAGTGGCTTCCTTATCTCTCAATCCTCTACACTACGCTCTACCACATGGGACAGAGTACGCATTACTACTGCCAGTGATCCCTCCATGAGCACTCTCCTTGACATTATCAAAAATGGTTTACCGGATTTTCGTCATGAGATGCCAATGCTTCTGCGTGACCTATAATCAATTCAAGAATGATCTTCACACAATAGATGGTATTGTCCTATACAAGGATTGGAAAGTCATTCCACCATCTCTTCGGCCAGAGGTGTAGCCCACCAAGGTGTTTCTTCTATGATATCTCGAGCAGAAGTGTCTGGCCTGGCATCACCCTGCAATCAAGAAGCTCCGTGCCACCTACTATCAATGCAATCGGATAGCCCCCCTCTCAACCAAGTGCCCAACCAATGCCTTTAATGAATTCAGATTATCCCTTTCAGTGCGTATGCGCTGACTATTTTCATTACAAAGGCGTGAATTATCTAGTTGTGATCGACCGGTATTCTAACTGGCCCATTGTGGAAAAATCTACCACTGGTTCATCCGGCCTTATATCTGGTATTGGCCGAACTTTCACTACATTTGGCATCCCAGATGAACTAGCATCAGACGGTGGCCCTGAATTCACAGCATCCATCCCACTACAATTCTTATCCGATTATGGCATACACCACAGACTTTCTTCAGTAGCCTTTCCTCATAGCAACTTTCGAGCAGAAGTTGGCGTAAAGACAATCAAACGGTTAATAACCGACAACACAGCTCCAATTGATGACCTTCATACTGATGCTTTTCAGCGTGCAATGCTTCAATATCGCAACACACCTGACAGAGACAACAAGATTTCAACAGCTCTCTTAATATTTGGAAGACCAATTCGTGATTTCATTCCAATACATCCTGGCAAGTATCAGCCACACTCAACATGGAGAGAGACATTGATAAATGTCGAAGAAGCTTAATGAAATCGTCACCGTAAGAGAAGCAGAGAAGTGGTCTGAGCACACCAGACGTCTTCCTCCTCTTGGAATTAGAGACAACGTTCGTATTCAGAATCAAGTGGGACCCTAAAAAACAAATGGGATAAAACTGGGTCCATAATTGAAGTCTGGCAATTTGACCAATGCATGGTCAAAGTTGACGGTTCTGGTAAAGTAACATTAAGAAACAGAAAATTCCTCCGGAAATACATACCTTTTCATACTCCAACCCCTAAGATCTCTATCGAAAATGACATGAGACGCTATTGGCCAATGCCCCATACTTCAACTTCATCAATCGCACCGCATGAATATGATTGCAAACCCAATCTTGTAACGCCATCTGATGACTTGGAACTTCCACCCAATATCTTACAAGCTACGCAGTCACCACCATCTGCTTCTACTAAGACAGGGCGTTAATCCACAACACCAATCAAACTGATATTCGAGCAGCTTAATTCCAATACTAAAATCGGTTTATCGCACCACCAGATCCTCTTACCACAGACATACCATTAACCGATGTGACACCCTGCCATCAATTGCCCCAGCTTCACCTACTACCTACTATAAATACAAGTACAACACGCTCTGGCCGTACCCATCGACCCCCTGTATGGCATAAAGACTATGACATTGGTGACATTACAGCGCCACCACGTTTTAAACTCATTCTTTACCGGCGTCAAAGACTTAGGGAGAGATAGAGACTAATTCATTATTGCTTCATGCTTACTATTATATTATTAACTATTAATGTTCTGTTCATGTTATCTGTTTCACATTCTTTAATCACTTTATTGTTTTATACCACATCACTGAATATCTTTCTTTCTTCTATTCCAGGTGGCCTCATTGTTTATAATCAATAAAGTTTCCTAACAAATAGACTGATTCTCATTTAAGTCCTATAATATAATACTGACTAGGGATATAGATCAAAGAATATATGATACAAAGAAGGCTCACTTTGTATTAAATGTCACTTTCATAGAAAAAAAACTTTTATCACCGCTGAAAAACTCAAGTGAAGGCATAAAATGTCAACGCGAACAGTCCCATCAAGTCAAGTCAAGTCACCTTAAACTCTTTTGCTATTTTGTAAAGTACTTCGGTAATTTTATCGTAATAAAAACAAATTGAGAAATCAGTAAATCAATGTTGTGTAATTACATGTAAACACATCAAATTTCTTAGTTAAATTGAAAAAAAGTATATTGTGGATATTCAAACAGAATCTGTGTCGAATAGTTTTATAACATATATGTTTCTTTTAATTTTTATATTTTATAACTCCATAGTGTATATATACAGGTTATACTTTTATTAGTTTAATGATATAAATATAGAATTGCCTGTTGTTTTCGATTTTTGATGTGGTGTATGTTCAATTCATACAGACCTCTATGTTACATTTTTCGAGATTAAATGAAGTCCGTATATACAATCGGATAACTAAAGCAAATTTAAAATTCATTCAATTTTAAAAATTTATTTAGATGAATGATAATTTAATTAATTTGAATTAATAACTAATTCCTGCCCTGGAATTCAGTATGACAAAACTCTGAGACAATTATGCAAACAAGCCGACAACTTGAAGAGGAACATCAAGCAGTCGCCAATCTTCAATTGAAAAGCTGCGCAATAGTCTAGTTAAAAAGCAATTATCATTATTAATGTTTTGAATATTTAAAATGGATGAAGGATTGAATGATGATTTAATATAACTTCCTACTACAGAATTTTTAACTTATAAACAGGAAGTGATGTGTTAACATATACAAGAAATATAAATCCTGATTTTTGAAGTTCTTACTTCATTCTTTCTTTGTCCTAATGCATTTAATGCCTCATTAACTTGATTTTCTGTTTCAGATTTAACACTCGTTTTTCATCTTACAAGTATCACCTCTTGTGATTGGAGTAGCATCTTATTTACTATAAACACAAGATAATCGTATTTGAAATATAATTGGAGAATTTGTAAATTATTTTAGGATATTAAAGAATCCTGTTTCAGGGTAAATATTAGATTTTATTTCTTTAGCGTACATTACACATGACTTATTTGCAAACCCTATTCTCTCTTCTACTTCATGGTTAAGTTGCTTATTATTTTCTTAATTTTTATCTCTTTTCGATAAATTGGTGAATTCTTTAGATAACGTTGTTTTGATTTTTATGTGATAGAAAAGCTTGTAATGTGATAAAAGAGCGTTTACAATTCTTACAGTAATTTGCGGGTGAGGCTTTCGGTTTCTGTTGAACTATTTTTAAACAAATTTTTTAGCGATTTTGCAGAATGATAAATTTGAAAATGGTGTGACTTTATATAATAAAATAGCGAAACAGCACCTGTAGTGATAATATATGTTTTCATTTTGTTGTGTTTTTAAATGTACTCTGAAAAATTATACCAAGGTGGAGACATTCAAACTGCTCTGGATAAATTTTCTGGTTTTATACGGTCAAATTATCCGGGTGAAAAGCATTTTTAGAGGCTGTCATCCTTCCATGGTGGAAATCCGCTATAGATAAGGGTCTCTTCTCTTGGAAACCTGTCAATGTCTTGTGAGATCTCATGCATGGTCTCATTCGCGGATTCTCTCCAAGCTGTTTTTCTTTGCAGTCTTCTCTATGGTAGGTGTGTATATGCTAATTCGTTCATTGGATCATCCTGTCGCATGCGTTTCATTCTCTCTGAACTGTTGACTATCATTGATTTGTTCCTGCATACAAAGGGAACAAGGTCAGTTTCAAAGAGTAGCGATTCGATATTTGTGGCACTAACGCAGCCGGTACTCAAGGTAGCATTAAAGCTTCAGGTTGTTCCCACTAGCTTTCTCAGTTGCATGCATTTTCTGCTTGCCTCTTTCTTGACTTTCTCGACATACTTGGAGAAGGTATTGGCTTTGTCAAGCACAATTTCATTTCCTCCTTGTAATCAATGATCGTTCCTTCTATCTTAAGGGCTGGTCTTTTGACTCTCGCGAAGCCGAAAACCATTGCTAAGGTGCGTTTATGTGATTTTTGACTTGGAAATCATTAGAGATGTCGCCTACCAGTCTTGCAATCTGATCTGTAGTACACCTAACTTTACGAAATCCCGACTGGTTGGTGGTGATTTTTTTATTGTCTTTGAGGTCAGGTCGTTCAGAAAGGCGTAGCCTTGATCATTCTTTCAATTAGTTTGGCTGTGCATGATTTCAGTGACACTCGTCAATAGGGGGTTCATTTTGTTCGAGTCCTTCCCGGGTTTCGGAATAGGGACTATATAACCCCCCTTTTCCACTCCAACGTTTGTTTGTTGTAAATTTGGCTCATGAATAACAATTGTTATTTTGCATTCGTCACTTAGCCACTTGATGGCTCCACGATCTGTATATTTGCCATTTTCCATCATTTTTCCCGCACATTCATCAAATTATCCACTTTCCGTGAAGTTGGATAATTCACCATTCTCATCAGCAGCTGTCTTTCTCGACAAATTGGTAAACATTTTTGCCCTTTGTTCAACTGGAGTATGAATCAGGTCTGCATCATTTAGACAAGCTGCAACAGCCGAAAATAGACAGTTGCATCCATGTGTGTTTCATCATTTATATACAAAAGCTTTTAAAGCAGACTATTGCGCAGCTTTTCAATTGAAGATTGGACGACTGCTTCATCTTCAAGTTGTCTTCTTGTTTGCATAATTGTCTTAGAGTTTTGACACACTGAATTCCAGGGCTGGAATTAGTTATTAATTTCAATTAATTAAAATATTATTTATTTATATAAATTTTAAAAATTGAATAAATTTAATTTTTTTTAGTTATCCGATTGTATATGTGGACTCCATTTAATCTCTAAAATTATAACTTAGAGATCTGTATGAATTGAACATACACCACATCAATAATGAAAACAACAGGTAATTCTATATTTATATCATTAAACTAATTAAAGTATACTCTGTATACAATAGGTATATATACACTATGGAGTTAAAAAAGTATAACAATTAAAATAAACATATATGTTATAAAACTATTTGGCTCATATTCTGTTTAGAATAACTACAATACACTGTTTTCGATTTAACTAAGAAATTTGATGTGTTTATTTGTAATTACACAGAATGGATTTACCGATTTCTAAATATATATTACAATATAAATATAAATAATAAATAAAGTAACAATAAATATATTACAATCAAATTTCCGAAGTACTTTAGAAAAAGGCATTGGAGTTTAAGGTGACTTGACTTGACTTGATGGGATTTTTTTGCATTGAAATTTTATGCCTTCACTTGAGTCATTCAGCTGTGTTAAAAGTAGTTTTTAAAAAAGCGACGTTTAATACGAAGTGAGCCTTTTTTGTATCATATATTCTTTGATATATATGCCTAGTCAGTATTATATTATAAGACTTACAATCGAGACAATACCTACCTGTACACCTATCCATAACACCACTGTCACCTTACACCTATTATTATTTGGTGATGTTTTTGAATTATTAAAAAAGTGACCAATCCATTAAAAGTAAGTACAGAAACCTGACGCGGCTGCTACTGACCTGTTATATATTCATATTATTGTTATTTTCATGGATAAAATACACACATTATATATGTACATGTATCAATAACTCAATATAAATTATCAAAATATTTGAATTTATAAACTATTTATATTTGAATTTAAATAATAACTAAGTAGGATTCACCAATTTGACGGTGTCTGCTTCAAGCAAACACCTACATATAATAAACTATTTATTCAAAAAACAAATATATAATTATTTGAATCTGAAATTAAATATATGTGTCCAACTATAATAAGGGTAACGGGATTATGCCAGTACTTGATGATAGGTGAGTAACTAGAGGCTGCCACCGACGCACTTTTCTAATAAAATAAAAAAATTCTGTGTATATTCTTGGTTACTAGCTAAACTCTACTGCAACTGTAATATATTATAAAAATATAATAAATAAATAAAAATTTTGTCTACAATGCTAACCTCTACTTCTTTTCTCCTATTTTTAGTAGCTCCTAAATATTTCTGTATTAATTATTTTAAAATGGTTTATTTTTTATTAATAATTGTTATAATATTTTGTATCTTACTCTATTTCTTTTGTTACACTTGTTAGTATTCAAATTTATAAATTTAGTATAATAACTAAACTTAAATTGTTTCCTTTACATGAATTTTATAAATATAACTAGGCCATAACCCTGTACACTTCTAGGGCTAGGGCTAGGCATTCTTTCGTAATACATGACCTGATTTCATTAAATTGACCACAGATTTCATGTTGTCGAAAACGAAACTATTATTATATTATTAAATTGGATGCAATTATATTTTAAACTATGACAACATAATTAATTATTTATGTTGCTGTTATAATCGCACTTGATTCAGTTTTGTAAAACATGAACACTATGCATGATCATGCTATTGAAGGTCATGTTACACAAAAGTAGTTATATAAATTCTGTAGCTATAAGATGAGATGCTTGATAATCTTGGTGTGATAGCTGCTGCAAGTGGATGCATGCCTTTAGTTATGTATTTAGGTTACTTCCTCTACTACCTTGTTACTTATATATTATATATATTACTTTCGTAAAAGATGACCCTAATAAAAATTGTTCTTGAGGAAGTCACTTATAGCGAAATTGAGTTTTTTTTTGTTTTTGAATATTACTGTTATTGTATTTTACAAATTTTGTTTTATTTACATTTGCAGGACTTGCTTCTACTTTTGTCTTCAATGACCGTTATATACTAATTTACTTGCTGGGTCACTAATAATGCATTGAAAATAATTATAGTTTAAATAATAGTTTTGTTAGAATAAATAAATAGTTTATATAATAGTTTTGTTTTTGATTTTCACAATAAAATAAACTAAAAATATAAGTAATTCTAGGTCATTTATTACGAAAGTGGAGCAAATCTTAGGCCATGTACATATATTGCTATTGAAACTCTGTCTGTAAGAGTTAGTAAAACGCTTACCAAACTTTTACTAAAAAGGGGCAATTCCGATAATATGACATACTTAATTAAGTTAATTAAATTTCATAGGAGACTTCATAAAAATCAGAAATGCATTCTTATAATAAACTATTGCATTTACTTTATCTTTATAAAATGAAAAGAGAATTTTTTATTTTAATATTATTCAATAAAAAATATATTAACATATTTTAAGATTGCTCAAGGCAATTTATAAAGTGTGCTGCACAATCTTCCAAGCCTTCATTATTTACATATGAGACTTAAAAAAAATCTGAAAATATATTATTACACTTTTTATTAAATATTATTAAAATTGAAAATATTCTTATTGTTTTTTAAAGATAAAGTAAATGAAATATTTCATTTTAAGAATACATTTATCATTTTAATGAAAATTTATAGTTATGTAAATAATAAAGGATTAGAAATTTGCCCAGCACAATCTTAAAATATGTTAATATATTTTATTAAATAATATTAAAATTAAAAATGTTCTTATAATTTAAAAAGAGAGAGTAAATGCAATATTTCATTTTCAGGGGGGGGGGTAGCGGGGGGGGGGGGGTGAAGGGTC
>JAYRBW010039948.1:0-11717 GCA_036023295.1 Invenusta paracnida
TCTTCCATTTCTTGGGATAAACCAGAGGTATTCATGAACAACCTATCGTCAACTAGATAAATACAAGAATGAAAACGACCCAACTTCATACCTCAGCATACTCATAATCTCCATGGTGACGCTATAAATAATTTATGATTTCCCTTTCAATACACCACCTATCTGTGAGGGTTTCTGTAGCATTTCTACCCAACCTTTCGATTCATTGCGCAGTTATAGGTAACCTGTTCTTGCTATATATGTAGATAATATAAAATAAAATGTGAATTATTCATAGTATTGTGAGTCAACCCATCTGTGAGGGTTTCTGTAGCATTTCTACCCAACCTTTCGATTCATTGCGCAGTTATAGGAGCCAAATAGTTGACAGTTGTCACGCCAACACGCCAACAACATGTTAAAAATATGCTTTAAAATGTGAAATATATGCTTTTTTTGGATAAATAAGTTTGTGGATTAAGAACGCAATGTGACATATGTGAAATGTGAAGTAAAAATGTGAAAAAATATGCTTGAAAATGTGAATTTATGCTTTATTTCGATAAATAAGTTTATGGGTCAAAACGCAATAAGTATACTACTGCTGTTATTTTACAATAATCGTATACCTACTAACATTTATCACCGCATAATTTCGCATTACAATTATAACTTATAAAAAAAAAAAAATCTATTTAGTTTCTTTAATAGTCACTCTAGTTAAATATTTTATTTAGCACTGATATATTTCATTGAATTGTTTGAAGTCTGTTCAAATGATATACAGGAACATATGTGCATGTATTATAATTATTATTGTATATAGAACATACATAATGTTTTTACCAGGGACATACTTGAATACCGAACGTAAAACGAATGATTTTTGGATTTTGAGTGAAAGGCCGATTTTCATATTTTCATATTTTGGTTATTTCTCTATTAATTGTGATATTTTTGTATTATATTAGAGATTAAACAATTCTTAATGTAATAAAACATGATATACATTATGTACTACATCAAACCTACTTTTATTTGATATTTGGTAGATAATAATATATATAAATATTGTGTATTTTGTGTATTTTCTAAATAATTTGTTTATAATTTAGCTTTAACTGTTCACATTTTACTATAGATAGCCTGTTTAAATGATAGAACTGACTGAGTGTACTGCCAACCAAGCTACCTTTTTGAGAGAATATTCATAGATATACATATATAAATACATTACATATATGCATGACATAAAAGTGGAAGGGATTGAACCTTCTATACATCTCAGTCAGACCTTTTATTACATTTAGTCTGTATAGAAATCGCGCGTTATATTCACGTCTAATATTGTCAATGAGGTAAGCTGATTACAAAATAACAAGAATGATTATCTCAGAGTAGGTACAAAGTAGTTTATTTAGATACAGATTAAAACATGATCGAAATATATAAACTATACCAATAAAATTAAGGCATAAATGCCTTAAGGATGCAAAATTATTACGATACAATATTGTATATAAAACGTACATAAAAATGTAAACAATAAGTACTAAAATGTGAAACAACTAAATCAGAGTCTCTTTTATCATAAAGGTAAAGCAAAATGACCGCCGTGTATGTATAATATTATATAGTACTGCATTAATTCGCTTTCTGACCTTTCTACTATAGTAGCAAGAGAGGTGGAAGTAGCTGCTAAGAAACTTTCGTTGGTAGAACGAATAAACCCCTTGTGAAAAATCTTTAAAAATTTAAGGCTAATTGCTGCTAACTTATCACCAAAATCACACGGATGGGAATCACCAAGACTTTTAAACAAACGAGTAAATCGTGAAGAGCCTTGTATTTGGAAATGTTGATGATTGACTGTTATTTCCGAAAACACCATCCAGCAGGATCGGCCAAATCCAAAAAGACTGGGAGCTGGGTAAGCGAGAGTACCACCACGAGACACAGCTGTTGTAAAAGTTCTGATTTAGGTACGTTCTTTGCACTGACCTCTGTGTCGATCAAGGTATCTTTTTTAAAAGCAATGTAGCCACATGCATAATACAAGGATGCAGTCAATTCAGGGGTTAGGGTGCCTTCAGCCTCTATAGAGCATCATCAAAGAAGAAGTTCTTCGTCTGAAAACTCAGACGAACAGCAAGTGGACGGCTCGTGTGGAATTGGTTTTTCAACCTTGAGTCGGTCGAACAGTTTGAGCCTTTGCAACTGAAGGCTTTACAGAATCTGTTCCACTGCTATGTAATAATTTCCACCACTTAGTTGCCTGTATATCCCAAATTCTGCCTCAAGACGATCTGACTGAAAATGTCCAAGGAGTACAACAGATGACCAGTTGACAACAGGACGTGTTTGATGAGATAAATCAGACCCTTCAAAGTAAAAACAAAAGCCGACTTCTTTCGTTCGTCAGGGATTGATACCTACACTCGCCATTACCATCCCGCATTTCAGAAACTGATTCCACATAATTGGCGGAATTTAATACGTTCATCATCTGCTGAATAAAAAGGTTTGTGGTCTGAATCTCTGAGTTTGATGTGCAGTACCAGTGCATATTTGATGCTTACAATTTTCAAGTATTTCAAGAAAATCTTTAAAAAGTCCGCTCTGGATGTAGCTCTATCGGTCCTGAGGGCAGCAACTGTCTTATAATTTAAGACCTGGGCCATAAGACTGACTATTTGGCGATCAGTGGCCTCCAAGTAAACAGCAGCAAGAGATAATGTTGTGCAGCGTAAAAAGTTGGCTTTCTCTTTTTCATATAATGACATAATGTCATTCCAATTGCCAATGTATTCAACTCCATCGACTGTGATTCGAAATTTCTTTGATTTTTCGGTATATCAATTATTTCTAACAGATTTGAAGTTGTGCACTGTACATGAAGAAGGTGAATTATTTCACTTGGCTGGTGGTCGCTCTCTCCTAAATACGGAATGGTATGTAGAATTAGATCGAAAAAAGCAGGCCCGTAGCCAGAAATAGTAGTAAGGGTGTGCGCACCCTAAAAGTTACTATAAATGGGGGTCTAGGTGTCCTACATTATATAGATAATATCGTTAAAAAATGAGAAATAATAAAAACGTATTGTAAAACGAAAAATGAGAACTTCATCAAACATTAAACGTTTGTCATACATATGTACATTACATGTAGGTATGTAGACCAGTACACAGCTACATAATGAAAAGTAAAGAAAATCAATAGGATCCTGTATAATAATATGGTAACAACGAATCAAGAACGTCAAAAATACAGCAATTTCATTCCCTATGATTTAATAAACGCATTCTTATTGGCTTTGACAAGGCAAATCTGTTCACCATTTTTTCAATATTTAAATTGGCCACAATGTCTTTGTGTGTAAAAATTAATAGTAAGGCATTCAGTCTGTCTTCTCCAATCGTACTTCTTCTGCAACTTTTAATCAGACGAAGTGACGAATTAGCTCGTTCAACAGAGGCAGATGTCAAGGGCATTAACAACAAAAGTTTAAGTATAACAAAAATGTTAGGAAAACAAGCAGGATTAAAGACTTTTAATGTCTCGATTACAGTAGACGGACGATAACTGTCAGAATTCCAATGTAATTGCTACCGATCAACTTCCTGACTTAGATTTGAACCATCTGGAAGATCATCTTGAAAATGGCTTTGAAGCTCAGTGATAAGATTGTCATTCAGCTTCTTCAGATTTCTTGGAAAAAGCTCCAAGCCGAGAACTGATAAATTTGACATGTTGCCAAATCTGTTGGAGATTTCTGATATCAGACGATCTAAGTACTGCTGGAAGACGGTGATTCTGTAGTACTCCTCGGCAGAAGATGCTTCGTGATTTTCGCGTAGAGTTTGATGTGAGCATGTGCGAGGAACTTTGGGCGTTGTCCCAGCAGCCTGACATTTCTTAATCATTTTGGCATAAATGCGTAAAAATTTTTGCTCGTTATTATTCCTTGCATTTTCAAGAACTGACTTCTTAAGCTGTTGATTTCTTCATATGCGTTCAATACTTCTAAGGATGTCACTTGCAATAAAGAAGCCAAATATTTTGTATATCCAAAACTAAAACGAACAACTTCAAATGCAATGTGAAATTCTGTTGAGGTGAATGCTTTGTAAATACCACTGGGCATCCATTATCGTTTTCCTATTCAAGAGATCATCCTTTGAGGCCATCTTCATTCTTTGTAGGCAATGCAACAATGGTAAATAAAGGTCGTGGAAGTCTTCAATATACTATCGAACTAAGTCGAACTATAATACATGGAATGGCAGTATTATATGCTTTTTATATATTTAAAATCAGAAGGGTCACACATACATACATGACTGACATTCTCGCTACAATGTAATTGTTTAATCGGTTTTTTCTTGGATTTCCAGGGGTGTGCGGCGCTCCGTGGCGCGCACGTCTCTGGCTACGGGCCTGTATATTAATATTTCTGAGATCATTTGTGGAAAGGTGTGATCATGATGTAGCCACATATATGATGCAAATTAGAAATTTAGTGTTTGTTCTGCAGAAACTGACTCAGTAAAAAAGTCCCCATTTAAAAAAATTAGCCACAGCCCTCCCAATTTTTAAGGAGGGGTAGTGGCGTAGGATACGGCGGCCCTGCAATCATATATATAACTACACGTATATCTAGATTTTAGTTCTATAAAAAAAATTATAGGGTTTTGATTTTTAATCGTTGTTATAGTTTTATAATATTTTTATTATTTATAAGTAGATAATAATTTAGTACATTGACGATATATTCTGCTAAATAGGTATATGAAACAAAAACATCAAGCAAAGACTTGTAATCTACAACTTACATCTCAACGACGATAAGACAGAAAAACATATTATTGAGAAAAACGAAAACACATGGAAAAAATGTAAATATCTAGGAAGCAAAATTGAAACACTTGAAGATATATTAAACGTAGACAACAACTAACCATCAAAGCCTTTAACTAGATTAGCAATACCTATTCTGTGTAACCAAAAACTTGTTCTTCAAACTAGACCAGACCTTTTCACTTCACTATAATACAGACAATCTTCCTTTATAACTGGTGCATCAATTCGACAATAGAAAAGAAAATTAATGAAATTCAAAGAAATTCATTAGAAGAATTATAAAAAGACAATGGCCCAACATCATTACCAACAAAAAACTCTATAAATCAACAAAGACACAAGAATGGAGCAAACAAATTAGAATTAGAAGACTCTCCTGGATCGATCATATGCTAAGACTTCAGGAAGAAACTCCAAACAAGAAAATCCTCAGAGAAACCCTAAAGCCCATAAAATCAAGGCCTGGAAGAAAGAAAACTCACTATTGGGATATTATTATACTTAATGATCTAAAAGCTTGGACATTCAAGGTGATTTTGATACGGTGGTAAATCAAGCACTTGACAAGAGACACTGGAAAAATCGAATTGATCAGTTAAAGAGAGCGCAGAATGTTTAAACAAACGGAATCCTGCTATTGAAGAATATTATTGATGTTTACTGTATACTTAATAAGTTGCTTACTAAAACTAGAATTATTAAAGTATCTTAGATTATTTAATAAATATATATATTTAATTATATATATTTACGCACTGTTGTATTTACAATTATTTAATATTTAATGTTTCTATTCTATTTTACTGAAAATTGACTTGCATGTATAAGTAATACTAACTGACAATTATTTGAGTATGGACGATAATGACTGTTTGAATATAAAACAATTGCTTGCTCAAAAAGAATTATGGCGTTAACTGTAATAGTTATTGATAAATCAAACAAATTATTATTGTATTTATGAAATGATCCCACGATATAATTAGTTGGTAAAATAACTTCTAATCAAGCACGCACTATTTTACTATCTAATTTTTACATAGAAAGTATATATATAGTAAATATGTATGCCTACTTGTATATAGGTTTCACAAGATGCAAATAAGTTTGATAATGAAAATATTACTAAATAATGAAACCAGGAAATTCTTTAATTTAGGTATTATAGTAGTCCCTGAATGAAACCTTTTTATTCGATGCCACCTTATTTATTGAACGTTGTGTTAACGACATTTTTTATTTATGCGAGTTAAACCTAATATTGTGTGAATTTCTTGATATACAAATTTTTGGAAAAATAACCAACGACAATTTTTTAAATTTTAATTAATCAAAGATTATTTTTTCTTTAACCACTTTCTACGTTCGTCTAGCAATGACATAGACATTTTATAACACTTTGGTTAAATTCTCTTATTAAGAATAATATATTACCATTAAATATTACCGTATAACAAATTTTGAAAAACATCTCCACAGATCATTCGGACCATATCTAATCTTTTAATTTTAAATTTGCATTATGGGAAATCCATAATAACCGTTTTTTTGTATTTTATTGCAACCTTTAATCATTTTCGAAATATTAATTTCAAAATTAAATCTGAAAATTATAGCATTAGGTAATCAATTTAGTTATTAGTTAACCAATATTACACATTAGCATTACTTTTATAATATATATATATATGTTTTGGTCATCCTGAATGTATATTATTCACAAACAATTTTTCACACAATGAAAACGCACAAAATTTTAAAGAAGATTTATTTGTTTAAACAGCTAGTTACCTTATGCAAGGTCTTATTAAATGTATAATAAAGTGACAACCTTTCTTACAAATAAATTAATTATTAGGTATATTTTATATAATATGAATGATAACGGAACTGAAAAAAAAACACAAACATAAAATGCACATACACAATCATAGATTCAAGGTAAAGTCAGAGAATAGATATCACATATAAAAAGAAATAATTTAAGAAATTCAAAGCAAAAATAATAGATACAGTATGTTTTATTATATATGCTTAGATATATCAGTTTATATAAAGTGATATAAACGAAACTGTTCCGATGTGTGTGGTTTAGTTAAATAATGCATTGTATCGCGATATATGTAGATATACACATATACCTGCGTTTAAATAAAATAATGTTTTAATTTGTAGAGGTTTATTTAATCAAATTATATGAATATAATGTTAAGAGGTATAATAAGTGAATGCAGTTTTCTTGATTGAAAAATATCTTTGAATGCATTAGAAAAATTGAGAAAATCTGTTTTTTTTTCATAGATTAAATATATTTTGCATGTTTTGTCATTTAGTAAATATATAAAATAGTTTAATAAATTTGACTTAATTAAAACTTTCTATTGTTTAGATGTAAATATATTAATGATACAATTAAATACAACAGGACCATTATAATATACTAGTATATATATAAATGGATGATTGTGATGCTATTATTAATAAATTGTTTAACTTTGATAAAAAGTAAAATTGATGATCCTATGAGAATCGGACATTTTCCTTTTGAAATATAAAACATTTATATAAAAAAACACTAAATATGGAATTTTGAAGGATGCATACCAACATATGCATATTTCCAAATTTGGCTAAAATAATGTTATACGTCATAATATTCAAACATTACTCAATGATATTTTTTGTAAATCAGTGAAACAAACAGTAACATATTTTTTTTAATGAATTTATCAAAAATGTATACATATACATATATATGTAATATATTATGTGTTCAATAATAAAGTTTTTCTTTCATACTGGTATGTAATAGAACTACTAAGTATTTACCTTAGAAATTATAGGTACGCTAAGCATGTATTTTCTCCATACATCCTAAAAAGGAGTCACACAATTGTTTTTTAAGATTAACAATATTTCCATTTATATAATAATTGAAATAAATATTTTAGAATTGTTACACTCGTATGTGTATGTGTAAAAAGAAAATAATTATATAAAACAAAAACGTAAAGAATTACAAACTACAAGTCAATAATGCAAACCTAATTATTGTAGACTAACGCCTAATATTCATGTTTGCGTGTCAAATTGATCGCTGACATTTTCAATAAGAGTAACAATGCCTATATATGTACTATGGCTGTTTGTTAGTGTCCATTTGTAGCGTCCTCTTCTACTCCGAAGAATTCCTCCATCCAGTGAAGGAAGCCCTGAACTGCCTCTCTCGTCTTTCCAATCATCTCATCATCGTCCTCCGCACTACCTTCATCTTGTCCTAAACTTTCCGTAGATGGTTTCTCCTCAGTCATTTCCTTGTCATCCTTTTGCTTGACTACTTTTACCTTCGGTGGAATGGCTCGTGGTTGAGAATCATCAGATTGTTCAAGATCACCAGGGGGTTTATTGTGCTTATCAGTAGCCGGTGACGAATCTTTTTTAATTTCTGCTTTCTTTGAAGACTTTGACTGTTCCTTTTCTGGTTTCTTCGAAGATTCTTGAGGAGTATTTTTTGGCACATTCAGTGTTGGTGTTGGTGTTTTTAGTGTTTTATTAACTGCCTTTGGAGAAAATTTATCAGTAACTTTTAATCCATCAGGTTTTTCAGCAGCGACTTTTTCAGGAGTTGTCATTTTCTTTTTTTCTTGAGATTTGGAAGTTTTTTACTTTTTGCAGCCGCCTTTTTACTGTCTGGTTTCTTTTTTGTCGGACGTTTCTCAGAATCGATTGTTTTTGATACAACCTTTGGTAAATCCTGTTGAGCTATATCTTTTATGGATATGTCCTGAGAATCTTTTGACTTTTCTTTATCACCTGAAGAGGATTTTTCAAATGCTTTTTCCACTTCTGTTTTTCTTCTAGCTTTCATCTTTAAATTTTCTTTATTATTTTTGGCTATATCTAAATTTTCTTTGTTATTTGTGTCTTCCTCAAGTTTATCCTCTTTTAGATCTGATTCAATATTCTCCAAATACTTATCTTTTTTGTCAACTGGGTCTTTCTGTGAATGTTTATCTTGTTTTGATAGTTCTTTCTTATCAGTTAATGTCATATCGTTAGCCTTTTTCGATTTATTTGACTTTAGTGGTTTCTTTTTATCATCTTTAGAAGACTTTTCCTTTTCGCTTTGATGGGTAGTGGATTCCTTGTTTTCGATGTCTTTACTCTTTACCTCAGATTTTTCTTTTGCTTTTGCTTTCATTTCCGCTTCAGCTTCGACTTCAGCTTTGGCTTCAACTATTTGCTTTTCCTTTTCAATACTATCAACGTCTTTCTTTTTTAATTTTTGTGTATCTTCCGAGATTTTTGTTTTGTTATCTGAAATATGCGTTTTATCTTTTGACTTTTTAATCTTTTCTTGTGAAATTTTCTGTTTTTTATCATTCTTTTCAAGTGTCTGCTTTTGTTCATCTTGTTTCACTTTGTGAACTGATGTTTTTGGTATATTTTTCTCTCCCTTTTTGACATTAATTTTATCACAGTCACCGGCTTCTTTTGAGCAAGATAATTTATTGACAGTCGCTGTTGAAGAAGCCAAATGTGATTCTTTTTTCCACTTATCTGAAAGAAGTGAGCAAAATATATATGAATGCAATATAACAAACATTAGCATTATTTTCATTACCTATACAAAGATAAAATGGGCTACTTTTAAAGCAGAATATCCCATTAACCAGCATGGCTGTCATAAGTTATACCTGGCAGTAGCATCGATTCCAGGGACCACATGGGTTGGTCTACTGCAAGGCTACAGCTACTTGGTCTAGCTAATGGTGGTCATATTGGTTATATTGGTCATAATCTGTTTAAGAACGGAAAGCTACCCAATTTTATCTTTGTGTATTTCATATATATGTACAAGAAAGGTATTTTGATAATATTTACGTGTTTAAAAATCTCAAAATTGTAAACATATAACTGTTAATTAAAAGTTTTTTTATGATCCAACTGTATAGGACTTATTTTAGGGAGTATAATCATTTATTTAATGAAATAGAGGTTGATTGCTTAAATTTTCTAACTCGATTTTTATGCAACTTTATTTAAACAGAAAGAGTCTTGTATATTTGTTCTTACTATATGTTTTAATTTATTAATAAAATTGAAACGCGAATAAAACTCTTTTGATCACTTTTATTGTGAAATTTTTTATGTGAGCACTTTACACAATTTATTTACTACATTGAATTCGTCAAAATTATAATAGTCCCACATATTTATTTAAATTTTATTAGCATACGAGAATAATAATCCTAAGAAATACATTTATTTAAATAGAAACATTTGCTTCCATATAATACAAGCATATTTACCAATAAAGTTATACAGATTTATTGTTAATTATGCTTTGTGTTTGAACCTGAATACATAGTTTGTCACATAAAAATTATAATATAAATAAAAGGTAGGCATTTTGGAATTAAGGGAGTGAACAAAAAGACTCATAATTTATAAACCTGTTAATTCATGTGTTGTGTGCTGCAAAATTTTTGTTGTCTATGTTGAGATTTGAAATTGAATGATTTAGAAAAAACGTATTTATTTTCTCGCCAGACCTTGAAATATAAACAATTTAGCCCGCTTAGAAATTATGTGATTACTAAGTCATCAAGATATTTATATTAGTTTATAATCTTTGATTGACTAAAGCAATAAATATTGTTAATGACATAATGTTAAACAATGTTACCAAATCCCTCTTAAAATGACAGTTGTAAAAATACACAAATTACCAAGCTCGAGATAATCAGGTACACCATTTTCATTTTCATCTTCATCTGCGTTGAGGATGCCATCTCCGTCTCGATCATCATCCAGATCGTCCTCTGTTCCATCATTGTCATCGTCCATATCGATCAGGTCGATGATTCCTGTGAGGTGCAAGATGACGAGAAAGCGGACTATGAATAAATTAATTATGCAAGTTTGGAAAGAGAAAGCCTCAGAGGAGTATAATGCAAGGCAGATAAATACCTGTGTTATTATATAAAGAAACTTCGTATAATGAGATATTGATATAGCCAAATTTGTGTATGTAATAGCTTTAGGTATAAACAAAACGTATTTTTTATTCTTGACAACTCTACTTTGGAAAATAGCATCAACAGCATAGACTAGAATGGCTATTTCAAAAGCATCACCTTGATTTAAAATGTTGTCTTAATCTGTAGTGTAATTGTTAAATTGGGCTAGCTTTAAGAGTGGACAAAAGTGTTTCCTACCGTCGTTATCTGAATCAATCATCTCCAGGTAATCTGGAATGTTGTTCTCATTTTCATCTTCGTATATGTCTGGAATTCCTGGAAGAGGTATAAAAACTTAAATATAACTTAAATATAATATATGGGTAAATCATTACGCAACAATGTAATGTTGGAATTTATTTAAAAAGGTAATTATTATTATTTCTAATTAGGTATACTAACAAGTGCACCGTTTAATATACCCAATGCTCAATTCGTATAGTTTGTAGGAAGGAATTATAATTTTCTTTTAAAGTTGAATATTAATCATAGAAATGGATCAATAACAACTAGAAGCGAAATTTTGTTTAAATCGTGGCATTAATTTATATTCTTAATCTGAGCAAATAGGAAAGATCTCCTAAAACTCGCGATAGCTCGGTTATTCGGACAGCTATTGAAAAACGGCTTTCATTGTTAGAATTTGCAGAAATTTTTACGGATAAAGTTTTGATAATGTCCCGATAAGATATACTTGGATCAGATAATATTTCTGATTTGCAAATTTTCCATATATCTCGCCTATACCTATAAGTGCTGTTTTGAAGCAATCGATAAGTAGTAGGGAAGGTGCGTTTCCAGAACAAAGACCCCCCCTCCACCCACGCACCTACGCATTTTCCAGAACAAAGACCC
>JAYRBW010039970.1:0-11717 GCA_036023295.1 Invenusta paracnida
GATCCTGATTGGACGTGAGGGGGGGCAGGGGGGGGGGGTGAAGTAGAAACGCATCTCCCTACTACTATTGTTAAAACGAAAATTAAATTCATTTTAATAAACATCACTTTTGTATTTCTAAAAAATGTGTTTTTGTTGATTTACTTTCATAATTCATAAATTGGAACGATTATTATTGCATAAGTTTGAGAAATGTAAATACCTACTTTTCTAACTGTTTTAATGAGTATTTGTTAGCTACTAAATTTTTAAATTTTTAAATGTTAAAACATATAGCATTTGTAAAGTAAAACAACATACGTCACATTTTAATAGACCACTAAATTTGTAACAATAATTATAAGCATAATGCTAAATATTGTGCGGAACTTATTCATGTAACAATTTTATTAAAATATAACATTAACCCGAAAAGGGGTAAAGGCATATTTAAATGAAAATTACATATATTTATCTAAATTTGTTTTTAAAACTATTTTACAAGCGTAGTTTATGCATAATCACAGTTTTAAATCTATTTAACTTGGTTTGATGAAAGTTACTATTACTTACGAAATATATTCTAATTAATAAGAAAACTTAACATTTCTGTGTAGACACCATTTTTTTCGTTTAATTAACCAATTAAAAATCTTATTTGTAATAAATTGAATTTTCTTAAAATCAGTAATGTATTTTGCATTTGGTTACATTGCTTATACAATATTATTTCGTAAACATTAATGAAAATTATTCAAATATTTCTTTTATCATAAAAATAAAATACTGAGACACATAAACGCCTACATACAACGCTAAACATGAAGTAAAGTGGATGAGATTATCGAGAACTAGATGAAAAAAATACAAATTGTAATGCTTTATTACAATTACAAAATTAGCATAAAAGTCTAAAGTAATATTAACAAATAGTCATTGTAGAATAAGAGCATATTAAGGATTATCACTCTATATTAATTAATTTTCTTTTTAATTACTTTTCTAACAGCCCCGATATATTATTGTCATAATGAATGCTCCAAAAAAAATGTTATCGTAACGTGTATTATGAATGACAATGTAATATTGCTTTTCACTTATAAAATAGTACTATACTGGCAATTTTTTATGAAATTGACTGAAATTTCAAACATTTAAAATACAAAAAGAAACAGAATTCTTTATGTAGTCAGATACTATTATTCAATAATATGTATGTATAGGTATAGATATATATTTATTTATTAATATTATAGTCATGACATGAACTACTTAAAGTAGTCCATAGAACATTATTTTTATTAAAATAAACTAATATTTGTAGAATTCTGTTTAGTTTTAACTGCCTAATTAAGTATAATATAATTTCTTCATAATTAGTATTTTGATTTTAGCTTATTTTCGAAATAAATATTAAATTAAATTATATAAGATAATATTAGAATCTTATAAAAATAAATACAACAATCCAATAATAATAATATATAAGATAAGATAAGATAAGAAACGTTTATTTTGAATTATAGTACTCAAATGGGAATCGGGAGTACAATAGCAGTAATACATATTAATATAAGGTAATTATACATCAAGTAATAGCGAACAAGGAGTTAATATAGATAACATTAAATTCAAACTCAGACTTTCTCATGGCTTTTATTCATCTATTACTTCATATCTGGCACCGCATATTTCACAATATATAACTACCACGTGCACCATCGCTTACAACACACAAGAAATCACCTAGGCGCTCATAACTTTTCCTATTTTAATATTGAAATATTTAACATAATATTTAAAGTGATGCATGTTGTTATATTAAAAGAAACTTTATAAATACAACGTTATTTAATACATTGATTAGCCCAATTATTTGGACATGTTGGAGCAATTAATTTTTTTTTACTAAATATGAAATCACTCGACGTAATAATATATGTAGTTTTGCAGAAGGTTTTAAATTTAATATGTTTTGTTATCATACTATTTCTGTAAATTAACGTAAAAATGATATAATTTAGAAATTATATGTATTATTACGTCAAGTGAATTCATATAAATATTTAGTTTAAAAATATTATATATTACTAGGTATACAGTTACAACCGTTACCCCCAAAAATGTTTACAAATTTATTTTCCATTCGTATTTATACCTACCTACTTTTAAAGCAGTATGTAAATTCAATATATAGACAAATTCGTCTAATTTATATTTAATTTTCAGTTTTTGTTACTTAAGTTTAATTGGTTATATTAATATTAATGCATGTATTTACTCATTAATAATATACATAGTCATACTTTTGTTTATTGTATCTCTCATTCAAGTTATGTAAATTATATAATATAATTTAGTAATTACGAATGCATATTTATCTCGCATAAATGATTAATTATTATAATTAAAAACTTTAGCTGCATAAAACAATAAAATTGTTAAATTTCTCTCATTGAGTTGTTCCTTCTATTTGAAATAAAATAATTATAAATTATAAATATATTTACTAAAGTCATTAGGCATATATATTAACTTGAGTTATAAATTCATAATTGAGTTCAAATCTTTGTATTTTGCAAAAAGATGACACTTTCGTAGCAGCTTACTAAGAAATACAAATTCAATTCGACAATACTACGTAGGTTAATCAGAATTAACAAAAACGAATACAAAATAATATAAAAGTTATATTAGGGGGTTAAACTTCTCCATTAATTGTTGTGTTAAACCTCATTATCAATTGCACAACTTTGTAATAATACAAATCTATGTATATATTAAGAGTTGTTGAGAGGACAATTTTAAACATGGGCTATATACATCAAATATTATCATGTTTACACATACAATGTGGTTATAATAAAATAATGACAACTGGTTTTTGGCAGCTGTAGACTATTTTTCATGATAACTTCATAAATGTACTCTTTATTAAAGGTTAAGGCAATTTATACGTCAAAAACGAAAGAAAGTTAGAATAGAGAGTACGAAAATGTCTTAAATAACAAGTTAAAACTATCAACAATAAATATAAATATATTTTATTCATAACGCATTTCGAGACAACATTGTCTTCTGCCTCTTGAGGTACGCTAAATACGAAATTGGAGAGACCTAGAGTAAAACGATACAATTGTAAATGATAGCACTGAGCACTGAAGAGAATAAATCAGTTGAGGTAAACATATTATCAAGATCGTTATTTAAATACGATGGCAGCAAATAATATGGCATTATAAACAAATTCAAGATTTAAAATCATTAATAAGTACATCAAATTTTGGTTAAGTCGATCGAATTCGACACTTTTCTGATTGTTTTCAGCTATTGATACTATATATTTTGCGTAGTGAATGTCATTTTTATTATTCAAGCGAAGTTGCGTATAAACAAATTCTAAAGATAAAGCATTGCTAAGATTTTTTTGAATTTATATTTCTTATTTTTGTGAACATTCAAGTTGTATAAATCACACTTTTCAATTTATTTCATCAATGATTGAACTACGTGTCTCACATTATTTTAAAGTTTTATCTTTGAGTACGTTTCTTGGATATCACTTACTTTAAACAACATGACTATACTCAAATTTTTTAATCATGGATTATTATATAATATAATGTTTTACAACTTAATACAAAGGATCCTCGCAAATGTTACCAATTTCTATAAATGAAAAATGAATTATTTAAAAACGTGTGTTTCATCCGATTCAGTTGAATTTAAAAGTCAAAATTCTGCTACAAAACCTTGATTGAAATAAAACATTTAATAGTAACAGCTAACTTAGTAAGTGCAGATATATATTTAATTAACAACTAAATCCTCAGAAATATACGTACATATAGCCATATAACGTACGAGACAATTTAACTAACAATATAATAGTTCTTAATTAAAAAAGTAAATATTATTTAAGAAAATGATTATTTTTTATGGGTGAAAACTAGTGCAATAGACGATATATTATTCTTTGTTTTGAGTCAGGCAGTCTTGTTCTGTCAATACTATCTCGAGAGAAATCGTCGGAAAGAAGACATTATAATTTTAAAAAGTATTCTGTCACTGACATCAATAATTAATTGGAATACTTATCTAGCACAAAGAATTATGAAAAGAAGCCCCATTTATTATCAAATGTAACAAAACTTGTTCTAGAATAATTATTTATAAATAGTTAATAGCTGTATACATATTTATCACATACGCATTTTTTTCACATTTGAAAATAAGCTTTAAAATTCATTATTACTCAAATTTCATAGAATATACTATATGGTGGGTAAGTATCCAATAAAATATTAATACTAATATAATTATATAATAATTAAATAAATAATAAATGATTAGTAAATAAATCAACTTAAATAGCTAGAAATTCAATCTCTATGGGAATAAAGCATTATTTTTAAATTATTATTTTTAAACTATTAGAACTTAACACAAATGCGCAATTACGTATAAAAATTGATAATTATATAATATGTACATAGAGTTAATAAGCCCAAATGAGGGGTGTAGGAAGGGGCAATTGCTGATGGAACGGCATCCTTCCGTCCTATTCATAGATATAATGTTTGACCGATCTTTTCTCGAAGTTACAACCATTTAAAATCTTGTTACAATTTGTCACTTATCCTATGACAGTTAAGTATTTTTGTATCTTTCTTTTTAAAGACCCTATTCTATTTGTTTCTATATATATTAAAGATATAGGTACTAATTTGTTATCAAATGTTACTAAATGTTATCATTTTCTACTGTCAATCTTAAAATATTCAATACATAAATAATCTATATACGTACAAACACATACTTGCGGTTAAAATTAACTTTAATAACAACTATTTTAAACATCTGTAAATCTTATTTTAATTAATGTTGTATAATATATCTATCAACTGATCTTTAAGTCAGCTCAATAGTAACTAGTCATAAAAAATTGAAGAATATAGATTGTAGATAATTCAGGAATACGTTCACGATTTCAACAAATTTCCAATTTAATTTAGATGAAGGATTTGTTTATTATTTATTATTTATAAAACATAAGATAATTCTGTAGGCTCTGTAATATCTGCCCTTCAGGTACGTTTTCACAAGCCTCCAATGAAAAAACTAGTCCAATTAACAGAATGTGTTGCTTGTATATCACGAGTAAAAGTTCCACAAGAGCAATTTCTTCGCAATAAATAAATGTCGGACAGTTGAAAAATTTATATTAAAAGTGATCAACTAATTTAGTGAAATGGACTACTGTAAAAAATAATGAAGATCCGAATATTTATTCCTCAACGAGCCGCTATTACAAATTATTTTTAGATTTGTTGAAATTGGATCTGTTTGAGAATTTTGTCCATCGGATGTGAGATTGATTGATTGGTATGTAAGTAATGTTGATTTTAAAATATCTATTCGAATAAATTACAAGCTTTTCTTTATTGTTTTACTTCTTCTTTAGTAGTAAGTAAAAGTGCAAAAAATGTTACGTAATTTTAATTTTGCATATAATTTAAATTCTTTACGAACGATCCACTTATTATTTTTGTTAATTTGAATATATTTATTTTTTTATTTTAAAGTAATATAATTATTTTGATAATAATTAGAATTAGAGAAGTTAAAGTTTTGGATTAGCCTCGACTTATTCCAAAAAAGTGAGTGAAGTATTAATTCCGTGCACTAAAATTAAAAAACAAAGATTAATACTTGACTAACCCATACTTGATTAATTTGATAACTTGATTAATACATAATACTTGTGTAAGACCAGACTAACTAAATTTTTATCTTAAACAGATATGTTTTTAAATAAAAATGACTGAATTTGTATCTGACTTTTAAAATTAAATAAATAATCGAATTTGATCAAACTTATATCATTTACGAATTCCAATAATTTTTACATAATATTTGTTTGAAAACTAAACCCATTTTAATCCCCTGAACCCAATCTAAACAATTTTAAATAATTGTTATACTTTGATCTTTTTTAGATTGATTGCTTCTTATATCAAAACTTTAAAGTTCTCAAATTTATATAGAAATTACTTATTATTATCCGTTCTATATATTTTGAAATATACACATATATATACATATATATATGTACATATAGTTATAGTTATATTTATATTAATTTATTTATAATATCTTTATTTATAATTCATATAAATGGAGCTTTCAGAATGTGTTCAACTTCTATTTTTCCTTTTTGATTTGCCCACAACAACCAAATTATGTGTGAGCCTATAGTGCGTTAATGAAAAATATGTTTTCAATCACTTAGATATCTTGTTCTACTTTGAGATCAATTCAGGGTTAGTCCCTAAGGGTTAAGATTAAACAAAGAAAAATTTCATTAAAAATGATTCAAGTTTTTTCATTTTTAAGATTAGTCCGGTATTAATCCTCTTTCAAAGGAGTTAGTCGGGGGTTAGTCTTGGACTAACCCTAAGGCTTAATAGTTTTAAAATGAGGTCAAAATATCGGTGTAAGTCAGGTGTTAATGCTTCAATAATATCAACGTCTGGACTAATCCCGGACTAATCCATAATTTTAACCTCACCCAATGAATTTATTTAAAGTCGATACTAACATGCTTGTTAAATTATAATAAAGTATTTGCTACAAATTATTTACTAATAAAAGTAAATGAATTTTGATTGAATAAATGGATTGAACTGTGCTTATATATTTTAAAATTTTAGTCTCTGTTTTATAGTCTTTATAGGGTGGGCTATAAGCCTTTAAAAGGATATTACTTTTTATATAAAAAGTGGATGTTACTCATTAGGGTGTACTCATCTTAAGTGCACCTAAATACACATATATACACAAATAAATGGTGCACATTTAGAATATAGCGTTAAAAGTAGTAAAACTTTATTTTTTGACAAAAGTCATGGAAGCTTATATTGCTTTATTTGTTCATTTGAAAATTAAGTAAACATACAGGAGGGAAGCGAAGCCTTAAAGGCCTCAGATATGGACGCGACACCACTTCAATTACTTTCATGAATATCTGCAAAGTGTTCTCAATCCAATTTTTACAGAATATTTATATAGTATTAAAAGTAATAGTCTCCGCTATTTTCATTGCACAGATATTGTATATATAAAACACTTACTTTCCATTGTTTTCATGCGTTTAAAAAATAAACATAATCTAAGTAATTGGATTTATAGAATTAACACAAATAAATAAACTTATTTCTAACAAATGTTTAAATTAAATAAAAGCTGTTATAACATCTAGTTTTATCTGGAGCAGTAAAATAATGAAAAATAGACTAAGTAATAAATTTAATTCGGCATTCCAAAATGCACTTATTTTATGATGTTCCTATCAAAACGTGTGCTTATATTTTATTATATATATATATATTACCAAATACTATATTGTAAACAGTTAATTGACATATTATAACAAAATTTAAAAATATACCTATATTACCTATTTACTAAATTATTACGCTAGGACAAATTATGATACTATGTAAAGACTTTAACAGATGTATTTTAAGTGTATTTATGGTATATTTTAAATCTACAATAATTCGAAATGTTATGTTGTATTAGATATTTCAATTGGTAAAGATATAGATAATTGCATATTATATTTATTTCTACCTACTTATAAATGTATGAGTTTAATAATTGTGAATATTTGTCTCTGAAGTCAAATAAGTGAAAAATTACTGTGTAATAACATTATCTTAACTTCCATATCAATTAATAATTATTTTACTTTATTTGTTTTTTTCTGAAAGATTTTTATTATGTTATAAAAAATATTTTTACTACACGTTCGTTTACCAAACTTAATACAAAAAATATCTTTAACGATTACTTATCAATTTTAAGACATAATATTCATGTTACTGTTTATAAAATTAGTAGTATAATTATTTAATTAAATATTTTTTAATATTCGTTGATAAAATTTACTCACTTAAAATATTTCAATGTTATATTTCTTAAGTATGTATATTAAATACTTTTTTAAGTTATAATGTTTAACATTATTAGTTTTTGTACTTCTGCAGCTGTGATGAATGGTTGTTGACAATTTTGGTAATAAAAATGAAAATATTGAAAAATTTTACATTAATAACATGAGCAGCATTTATCTTTAAAATGTATATTATATTTTAAACTTCTATTAAATGTATAGTTCATTTTTTACGTACTTGTTTATGTTTTTCTACAAATTTATAAAATATTTCTAGCTTTAGATTCGTATTAATAAGGCATAAATGTGCATGGATACAATAGATGTTCTTCAATATCTTCATATATAGATTGGCGTATAAAAAACCGCGTTTTTTAATCCATAGATTGGTTTATTTCAGTGTAATACCCAAAAAATAAAAACCACAGGCTCGGAATAACAAATTAAAAAAAAACCCAATAAAAAAACCCAATTATAATTAAAAACAAAGTTCAGATATATTTCGGCTTAAAATGTCTTCATCAGTGAATAAAATAAAAAAAATGAGAGGCTAAAAACGCGATTATTTGTGCGCCAATCTATACTTATGTATATTTTTTTACAAATATTTACATATATTCAGAAATTGTATTAACGTTTTTATTAATTATTATTGTCTATGCATCGAAATAGTACTGTAAACTACTTAATTAAACACTTCTTTGTGGGCCGTAAACAGTGTTAATTTTCTTTATTGTTAAGTTATTTTACTTTTAAACCGTGAATGATATGTATGTATTATATGTACGCTTATATTTGTTTCGTATATTTAAACAATTTAACATGTACGTATAATGCACATATATACGAATACTTACATAAATTAATCTATTGATCGACAAGATTATTTCGGACGCAAAGCTAGTTACATTCATGAGTAAATGCAAATTGATACATAACACGACGTGCAAAGCATAAAATAGTATTTTTGTGAGATTTTGTCATGTAAATCCACTCCTTATGTATTTGGATCGATAGACCTTTCGTAAACATCGGATAAGAAGCTGCAATTTCTTATTCAGAGGCCAGTTTTTTATCCATTCGACCATTTGATAAATAGGTATATACATGAAACAATTGGAAAAATCACTGTTAAAATTGAAAGCTATTTCTTAATTTGGTTAAGGACGTGTAATAAGTTAATATAATACATATAAGTTAATGGTTATATTTTAATATACTATGTATTACTTTTGACATATATCACAGTATGTAAATTAATTAAATATATCTTACATCTCCTTCATACAAATATTTCATTGCCTACATATATGTAGTATATCCAGATAAGACATATTCCACTTATAATCCTGTATTCAAAATATCATCTTAATAACTATTTCATTATAAGTATTAGTACATATTGGTAATATGTATTGAAGTTAATGGGTTCTAAATAAAAATAGTAATTACAATCTCTAATATATACATTATATTAAGATATTACAAATTTTTTGCAAAAACGTAAGAATGGATTAAGTCAAAATTAATTTTATAACTAAGAATGATTAAAAGCAGAGAATTTTGTTTTTCGTAAGTTGAAACAGTACACGAACAGGAAAATAATTGTAAAATACATATACCTATTACAATATTTGACCATTTACAATATTTTTTTTAACTTTTTAATAAAATATAAATAAGAAATACTTCTATGAGCATATTAATGGATTTGCATAATATATTTTAAATTTATCATACAAATTTGGAATGTTAATTTTATTATATATATGTATGTTTACATTATTAAAAAATACTGATAAAGAATTTTATTTCTTTCATCGTCTTTTTTTGAAATTGTATGTATTATAAATATTTTATAAATCAAAAATGCTATAAATCATATAAAATATGTCATTATTTTCTATGGAAAATTCTAATTCATATTATATACATATATTGTAGTGACTTCATTCGACGATATATTATTAATTCATTACGTCTATAGATGCCTACATATTTAACTTATGAGTATTATCTATATAGTAAATTTAAAAAATTCTGTATATAATAGCATAATAAAATATATAAATGATTGAAATAATATCATTGTGAATATTTTAATTATATAATTAAGCAATTGTGTTTTACGTGCCTCTGTCGAAGGGGCATCACTATTATTTTTGTACAAAAGAGTTTATCCTAAAGACATATTACTATATATTACTATATATCACAAATAATTAAATTAATCATTTGCTGAACTTTTAGTTGGAAATAATCATACGTTATATAATCTTTAGTAGCATGTTGTAATAATAAATATTCAATACAGATGCTGTATTATACAATACATATTTATAAAGTAATACTATAATATCGAAAGATTTGCTTAATATCAATTTCTAGTCTTTTTAGAAATATTGTATATGTTGTTGTTTGCCTATATTCTATGTATATCTGCGTTAAAATAAGCTATAAGAGGCTTATTTCATATAATTCAAATTAGTTTTTCGGTTCAACTATTTTCACGTCATTCTATGTCTTCAAGATTTTCTCAAATATTATTCACTTAAGGCTATGTCTCAATGCAAGAGACGGATTCAAGGATTATATGGCAGGCAAATTTATACAAATGTTATAAAATAATTATATACATTTTACGTAAAAAGCGGTCAAACTGTATATTGCAAATTGAGGACAGAACGTCATTGAATTCTGACAACAAAAATACTACTTACGTAAACATTTACTTACAATATACTATCGAGCAATATAAAATAATAAAAATAGCAAACATTATCGTGGTTATGTTATATGCAAAATAATTTTATTATATATTTACGACCAAATAAATTCCTAATCTTATATAAATACCTACCTATGTGGTTTAATCATGGACGTATTATGTGAAATGCAAAATTATAATGCTCTCATCAAAGCATATAAAGGAATCATAAAGAATATTAGACGATCATTAGAAATAATATATATTCAACATAATTCTGCCATTTTATTAGGCATAATATGACTGTTTGACTATATATATAACTAATGACTGTTTTTAATAATTTTGTTTTGCTAAACATTAGCTGAAACTTCATAATTACAAAATGTCGAAGTATATAAATTTAAAATTGGCCTTGTGTTATAGCTTATAATATTATTAAACATATTATGTATGTATGTTATAAAATAAACAAACTTCTAAGATAATCAATATATTTTCAAAACAGCATAACATTAATAATGCCTTATTCATATCATTCAAACACATTCTGTTTGGTTTATTATCGAAGCATTAAATATTTTTATTTTTCTGTTGTCCTAATTGATCAAACATGAATAACACCATTCTAAACATGATTCTGTCAAATTATTTGTAATGAATTATCTGTAAAATACATTCAATTGGTGCTAATGCTATTTCAATTAAATAATTATAATGACGGATCACTATTTCAAATTTGACAATTTTTCCATTCCAATTTTTGTAATCATACAACAATAGCTGGTATCAAGATGAACTATAATGAAACTGAAATTGTAATATGATAAATATTTAAACCTCAAGAAATTGAACCTACTCAACTAACATCGCATGTTGATATTTTGTGCACTCACTTTCCCCCTTTAAACAATAAAGTCAGAAATGATTGATTAACATGTTGCAGACAACTTCACAGTGCTGTTAGAATATTCAATTCTATCTTATTAGGTATATAGCAAGAATCACCTTCCATACAAAATGTCTCATAATACCTGACACTGGGTGGTATTTCTTAGAGTCCTTTGTAATCGA
>JAYRBW010039981.1:0-11716 GCA_036023295.1 Invenusta paracnida
TTTGGCTGTACATCTCTGATGATATGCCATGAAACTATAGTTAGATGTATTAAATGTGTTCTACCAACGTGTTCTTCTTTTTAATCAAAACCTTTTAGATTACCATCGTAGTGCCGATAAATAAGTATCAGCTGTCTTAGTTAAATGATCGCGTTTAAATAAATGTTTCCTAATATCACATGCAAATGGTTTTTCTTCTTCAAAGTGTAGTTGGGGACTTAGATTACACATAATAAATTAATCGGGTTTTGTTAACGGCTAAAATAATAACATAGTTAAGAACCAAATACCAATCCATTTAGTTAACAACTAGTCAACAGCCAAAGCCAATTCGTTAAGACTACTATGGATGCGCCAGTCTTATAGACCCAGCTATATTACTGGCCGATAAGGTGTCCAAAAACTATCTGTTGAAAAAAGCTTTGAGATCATGTCGATAATTATAGTTAGCTGACTGGATTTTGAGCTAATTCTGCAATTTTTCGGGGTGCTCTCATCAATTTGTACAATAATATTTCAAACTTTCAGCTATCAGATATTAAGACTGAATGTGCTCCTGATGAATCTCTGCCATATTGAGCAAGTGACAAATTAGAAGCGCCTGATAGGCTACTGGTTTTGAACCTGGACCTTATAACAAACACTTATTATAATTTATACAAAATCACAAGTTCAATACTAGTAGCCAATCAAAAGCTTCTAATTTTCTTTGACTTCAATCACTCATGAATAATCAATCATAACAACAATCATAATACAACATTTTAGATTGCCTATCAAGGTGTGTACATATATGTATTGTACAATATCTACGAAAATTATAGTTAATGTTATTGACTTCTTTAAAAATCCTTTAACAATAGTATAAATATCTACTAGGTATTAATTTCTAGAAATGCAATCAGTCACAAGAGCAACATTTTTGCAACTATAAGAGATAATTGGTTATATACTATATATTTATTTACAAACTCATTTCGGATATAGTTTTGTATTAAAAAAAACCATGAACACTGTTATAAAGTGATAGATATTTCAAACAAATCACCATGTTTATAAAACAGTTAGAAAAACAATTGCTATTCATTATGGAGCACAAAATACATTGCAACCTTTAACCCCAATAAATATGAAATATAAACCAATGAAATTATACGGTAAAAAATAGTTGCTATTGTCTATGGAGCAGTGTCTACCAAAACAAATATTTATTAATATAGAAAGAAGTCAGTATAATAGACATTGTAATATATATTTAAACATACATAAGCAGTATACAAATATATTGTTTTCATAATATATATTTGATGTAGTAATAAGACCACCATAGAGCCCAATAAATCAGGAATGTTATTCACAAAAGAGACTCAAAATATTATATCAAGAGAAAATGCGCCAAACTATTAGTATCCTCCTCTTGTAGTGGTATATGGGGATATCATTAAACTAAAGAAATAAAAATGCGACAAATTTATAACATTAAAGCAACAAAGTTAGCTCTAAATACAACATAAAAAGACTATTGACACACAAGTTACGTACCTACACATAAAAATGTGATTCCTAATATATGGAAGTATACAAATTAAATCTATAAGAGGAAACATATATTTATTTATACATAATATGATAATTATATATCAAATGTAACAAAAAACGCATATCCACAAAACACGGATAACTCAATTATATGGTACACAAAACACATATCCAACAGAACAAATAAAGAAATCCATATACTACTGCATATAATGGAAAATAAGACGACCAAAAGGGCCCAATATTAATAAGTAACAACATGCTCATTGAAAATAAAAAGGAGAGTATCATTGTTTATAATTTAGATTAAAAAAAATACAGCAATATAATATGCTTTATATATACTATTTTTTATATATATTTATTATAATATAATAATTTAAAGGAATAAAGTAGCTTTCAGTGCAATTGCTCGTGATATATACTGCCAGACAGAAGCAAAAATTGAGTATTACAACACCAATATGTTTTTTCAACTGAATGTATTTATTTGTGTTTTGCACGTGTTGATAATTGTGAAAATGCTTTATTAGATAGACTACGCTGAACTGTATGTATTTATTTGTGTTCTGTAAGGTAGTCTGAGATTAAAAATATTTTACTACATACTAATACGGCTTTTTACCTGTATGTGTTCGTTTGTGTTTTGAAAAGTTTGATGATTGCGAAAATGATTTGTTACATATAGTACACTGATACGGCTTTTCACCCGTATGTATTCTTTTGTGCAGTCTACGACTTGATGACATTGAAAATGATTTATTACATAGTGTACACTGATACGGCTTTTCCCCCGTATGTATTCGTTTGTGACATGTAAGATCTGACGATGATGAAAATGATTTATTACATATCGTACACTGATACGGCCTTTCACCCGTATGTATTCGTTTGTGATAAGTAAGACTTGATGACATTGAAAATGATTTATTACATAGTGTACACTGATACGGCTTTTCACCTGTATGTGTTCGTTTATGACAAGTAAGATTATATGAAAATGAAAATGATTTATTACATAGTGTACACTGATACGGCTTTTCACCTGTATGTATCCATTTATGACGTGTAAGATTATACGACATCGAAAAGGATTTATTACAAATAGTACACGGATACGGCTTTTCACCTGAATGTGTTCGTTTGTGACATGCCAGTTTTGTTGACAATGAAAACGATTTATTACATAGTGTACACTGATACGGCTTTTCACCTGTATGTATTCGTTTGTGACATGTAAGAGAATATGATAATAAAAAAGATTTATTACATAATGTACACTGATACGGCTTTTCATCTGTATGCATTCTTCTTTTATGTACGCTTAAGATTGATGATTGCGAAAATGATTTGTTACACAGTGTACAATGATACGGCTTTTCACCCGTATGTGTTCGTTTGTGACATGTAAGACTTGATGACGTTAAAAATAATTTATTACATAGGGTACACCGATGACGCTTTTCACCAATGTGTATTCGCTTGTGTTTATTAAGGATTGATAATTCCGAAAATGATTTATTACATAGAGTACAGTGATACGTCTTTACACCGGAATGTATTTGTTTGTGACGCATAAGATTTGATGGAAATGTAAATAACTTATTACATATAGTACACTGATACGGCTTTTCATCCGTATGTGTTCGTTTGTGATATGCAAGATAAGATAAACATGAAAACGATCTTTTGCATAAAGTACATTGATATGGCTTTTCACCCGTATGTGTTAATTTGTGACATGTAAGATATGTTGAAGATGAAAATGATTTATTACATAATGTGCAGTGATACGCTTTTACACCGGTATGTATTTGTTTGTGACGTGTAAGATTTGATAAAATTGAAAAAAACTTATTACATATAGTACACTGATAAGGCTTTTCACCCGTATGTGTTCGTTTGTGATATTCAAGTTTAGATAAACATGAAAACGATCTTTTGCATAAGGTACAATGAAAAGAATTGAGTTTTGAATTTATTCGATTACGATCTCTCTGTTTTTGTGAGGTAGAATGTGTCTTTGAATACATATTGTATCTGCGGGTCGAATTGATTAATCCAGTCGAAATTGGCGTTGACACCCAAGTTTTTAGCGATTTTCATTTGTGATTACCTGTAACAATTAAATAAAGTAGAAGAGATTCATGAAATGTACGTATGCTCAAATACTTTATAAAATAAAAACTAATTGAATTATAATGTGAAAATAATGTAGAATTACTCCTAATTTAAAATAAAGTGGATAAAATTGGTATATAATATATCGATTGCCAATTTCATATAGAATAACATTAAAAATCAACAAATATCTATTTATAGTAACTTTGTTTCTATGAGCATTTTCTGTTTTTCTATATCAAAGAATAGGAACGAGTCTATAATTTTTAGATATTTTGCTCAAAATTCCATGAAAAGGCACATTTTGAGAAAAATAAATGCATTCTACAATTTTTTAATAACATTGATGGTCATTTTGTTCAGTTCAATTTAAAGAAATGTGCCAGGTAAATATACCATTATCCATTTATTTTGCTTTTTTTGCTTTTAGGGTAAAAACCTAGTAGAATTAACATGTATTACACATTAAAAAATTCGCACATATTCAACGATTATTTTAAGTTGTTGAATACAAATATCAGTAGTATATTAATATATAGTTCCCCAAATCCCGCTATTTCAAAATAATATTTCTCATAAAACACACCCCTTATTTGCCAAAGAGTTATCCAAATATCCTCTTTTTTTTAATTAACCAATAGTTCTAGCAAAAATGGTGCGCGAACTGCAGGATATGGGGAACTGTAAACACTCTTAGTTGGAACAAGAAATTGCGTCTTTCTCGTGTACAATAGTGTACTTTCTCTTTGACCAACAGTATTTAGTTCAAAAGAATTAATTATAAACACAATAAGTTTTAAATCATAAAATTTTTTTTGTAATATTATCAACATGTTGGTATTTGTTTTTTACTACATATATCTATTATTTACATTACAAATAGGTTTTTTGAAACATTATGTTCCTTATCTAACTACCAACATACCGGTGGGTTGGGATCAATTCATTTAACACGCTTACAAAACCACACCCTGCCAGCATCATTTACAAATCTTTTTGGGGAAACATACCATGAATAGTCTCTTGTTTGTTTGAGACTGGCTTCTCCTTAGATCACTTTAAAGCGGAGTCAGTGGCTGTGACACATTAGTTACTGCCTGAAGTAATAAAGCAGACATATGATGGCACCTCAGCTATCCAAATCCCCTTCAGTTATACTAATCTGAAAAAGAATAAACATTGTATGCATATATTTTGTGTTAAAGATATTATTAATAATACATTTTACATATATAGTCTATCTATGGATTTTTGTGCTTTCAATAGCATTGCGAAATTTATTAGGAGCACTGTTTTGCTAAAAAGATAGATACAATTAGTACTTCTATCATTGTAATTCCATTTAATTCTCAAGGTAATCTAATCTGTATAATATTGGAACTAGGATATAAATTGTCAATTATAAAAACAATTCTATACAGAGAATATTGCATGATCGTTTCTATTTTTATGTCATATTTATTATTGTTCCGAGAGACAAGACAGAAGTCGTAATGAGTTTTCAAGATTGTGCAGCTGTCCTTTTCTTGAGGGTGTGTAGTCAAATGGACCAACTGAATTTGAACACTCAAAGCATAACAGAATTCAATTTCAGTGAACCCGAGGTGAAAAATAGAAAAGAAGAGAGGCCATCAACCGGAGCATATAAAGCTCCATTTTTCTGTATGTTTTGCCTTTTATAATGTTATTCTCATTATTATTATGCAACATTTTTGTACTTTCAATAACCATTATAAAAACCTTTACTACTTACAACTGCTTTAAATTAAAATTATTCGAATTACATAATTTTTTATATATATACCTTTATGCATACTTTTTCCATTCTCTCAGAAACGGAACAACAGTATAAAGAAAAAGAAAACTGTCCCCTAAACTTCATGATGATGTTGACCTTGACTCGGAGCCACCTAAAAATATCTGTTTTATCTCCTAATACAAGTGCAAAATTGTTTTGCCATAAGTTAGACATTATTCCCATATTTAACATTAAAAAAATGTCAAAGCCAAAGCTTCATCATTCTTCAAACTTCCCAAATAATCCGATGTTAATGTGTTTGATTGATGGATCGGGAAGTGGGAAAACTCACCTACTCGATTTCTGTCTTATCTACTTTAAACACCTTCTCTTGAATTATACCACTATCACATTCGTCCTTACTACTATAAGGATACATGATTCCATTAGCATTTGGATATTTCCATTTGATATATTTAAATGGCATTGGAATTTCTTATTTTATTAATCTAATTAATTTATAACCTGGTTCTAGTATGAATTATAAAAACAAAATTCTAGCATCTAAAATCTGATATGCTAGAAGGAATGAGAAGGAATGTGCCTTATATATGAAATAAAACTTTATTGCCTAGTTATGTCTTTTATTTTTCACTGATAATAGCATCACAATAGCCATAGATATATGGCATGTGTTTTAAAATGTGTTATGAGGTATTGTATTTAAAACATACTTTAACACTGAAGCAGCGATATTTCCTTTAAGGTGTTTAGTTGTTCCATCCAAGGTATGCCAGAGAACATGATTAGATTTGACAGAAATTTTTCCCCTTTTAATTAAATTAATTTCTTCATGAAAGAAATGAAAAATTGCAAATAGGATACCAAAGTTTAAATTTAAAGTCTTAAAAACTTAAAAAATAAAGCAGTTAACAATTTTCGATTTATAGGAAATAATGGTAAATTAAGATGAATTTCGCTGGTGATCTAAAAGAATGGGCCTCACGAAACTGCATTTCACATCGATAGGTGTATCTTCACGTTTTATAATTTTCGGTACCAATTTCAGTTCTTGTGGATCCAAATTAACTGCAGCATTAGAGCGACTATGCCCATCAGCTTCTTCAATATTTTGTACAACAGATTTCTTTGCATTATGGTTCCCATTTCCTTGTGTACAAATGTACACAGTCTTGTTCATTTGACATAAGTTGCTAAAAGGTTCAATTCGTTAGACAATTGTTTTGAATTCTCATTCGAAAAACATATGCAAAAAAAAAAATTAAAATAATTTAAAATGAATGATATGCTTTAATATTTGAAAACAAAATTTCTCACAGTACAATGCTTACCACTGCGTTTCACTAATTTCGTTCAAAGTTAAGTAACGACTTCAACAAAGAGATATTGATATAGTGTGTGGCCGGCACATGTATTCTTCTGATAGAGTATCCAAAATGCTTATTCAACGTGTTTAAAAAATGCACAAAGTTTTGGGATGGGAATGTAATATCCATCCATTCCGTGAAGCAACAGGCTTTTATAGAAACTCTGATACCCAACGAACAATGTATTTGATTGGGACTACGAGCTGATGATATATATTAGACAATGTCAAATATAAGTTTGGACGATTGCATTGATTAATTAAAGGTAGCTAGCGATAATCGTAAATTTGATCAATAACCATAAACATAATAAATTCTGTTTCACTTAAAAATTTATATCTTTTATGTGCATTTCAAATTATAATGAATGTATTTATTAATAGTATATAATGTTCTTAAAAGATATTTTAGTATAAAATACCTTTGAACTTAAATAACTGTAATCAGTCAATGAGTCAGTGCTAAAACTTTCAATTTACTCCATTTTTACCCTTCTTCGGCATACTTACACATAATATCTACTTCAATGAAGCTATTCTTAATTGTAATCCACTTTACTATTGCAGGTCACTTCAAATGATTGCGATACTATGGCGATTGTTGACAAGTTAAGAAATTGTGTTCATTATAAAAATGCTTCCATAGAGAAACTGTTGAAACTGATACGAAGAGTACCCACCAAAATAAATACAGTCCTGCTATTAAGTGAGCCATTTTCATATTATTGTTATTTAAATTTTACATATGTAGCTCTGTAACATGAAAGGATTACCTATAGTTCAGAAGTTTCCTATGAATTATTTTTTTCTTTTTAATCGTCATCTATCTTAATTCCACTTTGCTAGAAGTTTCTATATTTGCTTTTCATAAGTCCATATATATTCTTAGTACAGGTGGAGAAGAGTCATGGAACGGATAAAATGGACGGGATTAGTCCATGAAGTCTTTAGCATTGGAATTAGTTAACAATATAACAATTTTCTCTTTGTGCAGATGATGAAAGGTTACCACTTGAACGCAAGAAGCTTGTCACAAAGCCAAGGTCCAATTCTACACAGCGATTACTTCCGCCACCCGAATTAACAATACCACCTTCCCTTTCTGTGAATACAGTTAGTATACATTATACTCCCACCAACGAAAACCTTTTTTTACCATTTTCACTTATAAAAAATGCAGATTTTATGTCCTTTATGTACAATATTTAGAATTATTTGTAGTAAAAGTATTTGCTGTTTGTTTAAATACTACAAAAATATATCTATGAGTATTTGAAGTATTGGCTATTTGCCAATCATATTTTTGTTGATTGATTGTTGTGTTGAATGCATTTCTTTAAAGATATATGAATTTAATATCTTGATTTAGAGTTTTAAGTAATTTACTTTCTACTTCAATAGAAGAGATATGAAGTTCTCAGTTTAGTAGTATAGTTATTACCTTCTTGCCCCGATTTCCAAAAAAGTATATTTTTCACATTTCTAAAAAAGCATATTTTTAAATTAAAAAAATAATATAAATGTATGTAGCGCAAATTCATAGATCATATAATGGCGAAGGGGGGGGGGTTATAGATGCACAAAAATCCTTATCTAACTTACCAGGATTTATATGGGCAAAATATCAACTAGCAAAGAGATGCGAAAATTGTTAGTGTCTTTCTTGTCACCCCCCCCCCTTCAAATGTACACAGATTTCGTCATTATGGTTACTCAATTTGTTATTCTTGTTTCCATACTTTATGTACAAAGGTAACACAGCAATTTCATTCTCTCTCACACAACAAAGTGGTGTTTTCAATCTCTCCAGAGATAATAAACCTACTATTTGAGAATTTGCTACTTGGATTTTCACTCTTCTAAATTGTCTTCTAACTAGCGGTTGTGTTTGTCTTCCTTAACTCAATATGAAGATGTCGTCTTCCACTATAAAACGAACAACATCCCAGAATAGGAGAATGCAAACGGCCGAGGATCTGCAGAAGTTGTTTCTGGACATAGGAAACAGAATTATCACAGAAGCCGCCCATGAGGAGTATAAATCATAATGTTAAGAACGTCGTAATTTCCCACCCATCCGTCTTCAACCCAAAATTTATTGCGAATGAAATGAATGCTGCCCAACAAAAACAGTCAGAAGAAACGAAAGCGAAACAAGAGGCGAACAGGAAGAAAAAGATGTCGTGCGAGACGATTAAAAAAAATTTGCGCGACCGCGAGGAGTTAGTTGACACAACGAACTGTCCGGAACCAACAATGGAGAACACCGTTCCTACTATCATTGATCTATTCTTAAGGGAAACAATATTTCACACAAACCTTGTGATGAACAAAATTTATCTTGGTGCACATTTTTTATTTATAAAAAACCTATTCAACGGGGATGTTAAAATAGTTTATCACCATTTAATAATTAACAATGAGTTTATTTCGCAATCGGATATTTATTTTGCACTAAACTTATATTCGCTTGCATTGGAGTTTCCCAACATTTGCCGCCTTTCACTACCCATTCGTTTTTTTAAAACAAACTTTAAAACCATTAAGGAAGTGCTGAAAGAGATTAAATTCGGTTTTATCTTCATTCCGCAACCCGTTATCTGGAGTAACTGCGACTCTACTGTCTGCCACACTATGAAAATATTTTAATAGCAGCACAAAATATCTTTTTGTTATTTGACTGTCTCTTTTTTTCACGCCGTGGAAATCTATTAATAGTATCACTCTGTATTTAACACTATATATCTATTTATTACTGAATTATATTACAATTCAACTTTTTCCACGGCGTGGAAAACTATTTATACTAACATCTTTTTTCTACGCCGTGGAAATCTATTAATAGTATCACTCTGTATTTAACACTATATATCTATTTATTATTGAATTATATTACAATTCAACTTTTCCACGCTGTGGAAATATATTTATACTAACATCTTTTTCCACGGTGTGGAAATCTATTAATAGTATCACCTCTGTATTTAACACTACATATCTATTTATTATTAAATTATATTACAATTCAACTTTTTCCACGGTGTGGAAATCTATTTATAGTATCACTCTGTATTTAACACCTCTTCAATTTTTCTGGAATTCTCTGTAAACAAATATAGTTTATTTCTTTTATTAAATTATGAAGTTTTTCAATTTCTCTATTTTGTTCAGTTATTCTTTGTTTTTTTGTTAAATTTTCAATTTCAAATTCATTATCATTTTATTTATTTTTCTATTAAAAGATTTTAATTTATTTAAAAGATTTAATTTAATTTTTTAATTTAATTTCTAGTGTAGATAGCTCCTGTATAATTATGACCGGGTAGATGTTTCTCTGGTTGATATTTTGCCCATATAAATCCTGGTTAGTTAGATAATGATTTTTGTGCATCTATAACACCCCCATTATAAGATCTATGAATTTGCGCGACATGCATTTTTAAACTTAAAAATACTTATAATCCACAGATGTGTTAATAGCAATTAATTTTATCTCCAATCCCCCTCTTTAAGAGATGTGAAAATATGGGGTAGGAAAGTAATATGCTCTGTAGAGATCAATTTGAAAATGTGAAAAATATGCTTTAAAATGTGAAATATATGCTTTTTTTGGATAAATAAGTTTGTGGGTTAAGAACGCAATGTGAAATATGTGAAATGTGAAGTGAAAATGTGAAAAATATGCTTGAAAATGTTAAATATATGCTTGAAAATGCGAAATATATGCTTTTTGGGATAAATAAGTTTATGGGTCAAAAACGCAATAAGTATACTACTTTCCTTGTTGTGTATTTAAATACAATTATATTCTTTATAAAAGCTTTGGTCCATCGATGAAGAATAATCTTACTGCACCTTCTCTAATTTTGAAATCTTGGTTTAATTCTTGACCAACTGAAGTGTTTGGATATTTACCTATTTCAAATAAAGAATTTGAGAAGTCAAACCCGGAAGATGTAGTGTTACTTAATAACCCTTATTAAGCAGTTAGTTTTTTATAAAAAAAAATAAAAGAAATGACAAATCCAATTTACACATATACTGATCGATTTATTAGATCATGCATAAGACGATATGCTAAAGGTAGAATAGTATGCGCAAATATTAAATCATTTCAATCTGATAAGTTAAATGAAATTTTTAATCTATTAGAAGGAGATAATCTACCAGATAAACTAGAATGTTATCGCAATCTTCCAGATTGCTCGTCGCCAGGAGAACACTCCAAACAAGATAAGAAGGTTATTGCTGAACAGATTAAGAATGTTCCTGGAATTAAAGAGTATACTAGATTAATGGCATTTGATGCTAATGGATTGTATGCATCTGCGATGGAACATAAAGACAGTCAATTTCCTAAAAAGCTGAATCATCTAGAGAAATAAATGAAAAAAAGAAATAATACTTTGTTGGTGGATTTAATAGAGAATTGACAATGGGAACTAGAGCAGCTATCCTAACTGTTTGGTTTAGTTATGACAATCTATTCTTCCAACCAATTCCTACTAAAGAAAAGATTAGTAAAACAGATCTCATTAGATTTAGAAATGGATTTCATAGTGAAACATTGACTAATGTTGATATTTAAGAAATAGTTACATGTGGTGGAAAGATAATCAATATACTAAGTGGAATATTTTATTAACAAACATTTGAAGTTTCTCCTTTCAAAACATTCATGGAATCACTAAAAGAGAAAAGAGATGCATATAAAAAAGAGAATAATGCTGTTGGAGATTCACTAATGTAGTATTTACTCCAAAAGAAGATGATAAACAAAATAAGAAATTCCATTGGCATTTAAATATATATAATAAGAAATATTCAGATGCTAATGGAATTATGTATCCTTATGTAATGGCCCTGTCACACCTTGACGATTTAGTTAGCGTATACGCGACGTATGACAATACGCTAGCATACGTCAAATA
>JAYRBW010039992.1:0-11716 GCA_036023295.1 Invenusta paracnida
TCCTCCCAGGAAGACGCGCAAGTTATCCAATCTAGAAAATTGCAAGGCCACGGTGTCTTCTCCACTCTCGATCATCTCATCAAAGACCCTCGTCTCCTCCCCAACTGGTTCCCACTTCTCGGCAGAACTGCAACCCCCTGTCTCTGTTTCATCACTCTTATTGGCTGGTGTCTCCTGTTCAACAGCCAATGCGAGAGAGCCAGCCCAGCGTCGAGTCACAACTCGGTACCACTGATTGCTGAGCAGAGGTTCACCCAAGGATGTGACACTAGTTTGTTGCCAGCCGGATCTTTGTCGGAATATGAGGCGTTGTGATGGGGAGAGTTCAAGAGAAAGAAAGTTTCTGTGACCGTACGACTGTCCACATGAAAAGAGGAAAAGAGGAATTATTGCAAATGGTTCATTGGAGTACAATTTTAGTATTTCTCTTTTTATATCATCGTTCATTTCAACATAATTTCAGATACCCACACTGGAAGTTTGTTCGATATAATCTGCCGCCCCGATATAAGCGAGAAGTTGATTGGCTGAATCGTCGGTAGCAGGGGGGTCAATGCTCGCCTTATCAATCCGGAATGTAAGCAGAAGGCGACTGAAGGTGGGTGATGCATTGATGTTGGAGGGCAGGACTAGTTGAAGACTCGAGTTGCTGGTGAACTGCATTGAGTTCCGAATCTGAACAGAACGTCACAGAAAGTAGAATGACATGTTCGCGAAAATGATATGTTCGATTATATTATTTGTATTCGTCCAGTAATTCTGGCTAAAAATTCACGAACATCTGCACAAACTGCTAACAAAGGTTTGATGATTGATAATTGTAGATAGAGGACTCAACTAACACCTCTGAAAAGCCCCAAGCCGGGGAACTTTAGGATTTTGTTAATCATTTTTTCCGATTTTCCTTATTATTGGATATGAAAGATTTTCTTCATTTTGTCTAATTATCGTTAAAAACCTTATTTTTTATACAATTTATGTTTTATTCTTACCTTAGATAACATATTTCTTATCAATTTGTTGCTCTAAGTGTTTCCTATCATTTAAAATAGAAATTAGCTTCAAATATTCTAAAATTCAAATTCTCTATACTTTTGAATATTGATAATTAAACCACTTTTAGCCTTAAATCACAAAAATACTCTAATTATATTCTAAAGTATTGAAAATTTTAATTATAGAATATTTGAAGCTAATTTCTATTTTAAATGATAGGAAACACTTAGAGCAACACATTGGTACAAAATATGTTACCTAAATGTGGGAATAAAACTTAAATTTTCTAAAAAATAAGTTTTTTAAAGATAATTAGACAAAATGAAGAAAATCTTTCATATCCAATAATATGGAAAATAAGAAAAATGATTTAACAAAATAATTCCTAAAGTTTCCCGGCTTGGGACTTTTCAGAGGTGTTAGTTGGGACCTCTATCTACAATTATCAATCATCAAAGCTTTGTTAGCAATTTGTGCAGATTATTTGCCAGAATGACTCGACTATTGTACGGTTAGAAGGCATATTCGTAAACTTGATTTAAATTAATAAATTATTAGTCCGTGAAATCAATTTGCTATCCTTTTGAATGTCAAAAATAAAGAATTCAAAAATGAATTTAAAACTAAATACCTGCACAAATTATCTATTTCCTATATTGTGCATAAACATGCTATATTTAATAGAATGCTTTGCGTAGAATCTAATTCAATATATAAAGCAATACTAAACCTTATTGATCTCATCCAGCAGCTGCATTGTTTTGGGTTGAAGAGCCTTCATTCTGGCCAGCAGAGTCTGTGATCGATTAGCCATCGATCGATAGAGCTGGACCAATCCGGTGGATCCAGAGCCCAGCTGCTGCTTTAATTGGACGAAACTCTCCTTTGCGCTGTCGACTGAAAAGGTAGAATGCCAATTGTTAGCACAGCGATGAAAAGTAATTATCAAGTAGGCCTATCTTTAAATTAAAGATTAACACAAACCCCAAAATTACGGAAATAAAATACCTATATGATAAGTACCTGCTATAAAAGAAAACTTGAATGAACATTGAAAATATCTTAAATGAGTGGACAGAAACGCAACGATCGTCATATTTCATAACCTACTATTGGTCTTTATTTCCAAACATGATTCTAGGAAGTTGGGCTCGTTTTCGACTGTTTCCAGCTGCTTATTGACCAAGTTGTCAAGACGACCACTAGTCTCGTTGAGAAAGTCATCCACTGGTCCATTTCTGTAGTCATCCAGGAGACTCCCGTAGGTTTGGTTGCCAGGAGACCACTGATGAGGTAGATCATCTGAAATATTAAGATCGATATTATTGATTACAAATGAGAAAGACACTGATTATTTGCTTGCATATTTCCAACATTATTTTGTATAATATATTTAAATTTTCTACTAAATGAGGTACCGAGTTTTGGTAGATCATAAAATATCTTCTGAAGCTGTGTCAGTCGCTTTCTGTTTGCTCTGTTGGCAGCTCTGATACGTCGCATTGCGGTCAGTTTTCTGCGGTGATCTTGCGCCAGTCCTGGAAATTATAGTGTAGAACTAAACTGCTCTTTGAACAATATTTAAGTTACAATATTGATAAACTTGCCTTTAAACGTAAAATAATATAATTTAATAAAAAAGATAATCACAATAAAATTGTTGGCTTTTAATTCTATCCCGTGTTGAAGCTTTACCCAAAAGATCATCTGAATTATATTGCATTACAGCATAACAGGAGCATCATATCAGCAAGTATATAAATTGTTTCATAAGATGAGCAAAGTTTTTGACAATGACTTACATAAATTTTACTAAAAATTCCAGTTAATCCTGCTTTATTAGAACATGGCTATAATGTATTATATAATGCATGGCGTTTACATGAAGGTAATAAATCTGGTAATTAATTGTATTATTTGTAAATGAAAACCTATGGAGGTAAAAAGCAAAAATCATTTTATATCGAACCATACATTTGCACCTTCGACAATCAATATTATCAAAGCCATATTCTTATTCTAAGTTTATAATAATGTTCCTTTTAATGAAGTCAAGCAAATTTATAATGCTTAATTTTCAAACAGTGCAAAATTTCAATTGATAAGTTTACAAATAAAAAAAATATTGTATTAATCAGTATTTTTCTATTTAAAGGCAGCTTATTTGACTGTCAACATAAATATCAAATTCATTAATTAAAGCATACATTTCCTTACTTGGCTGAATTCTGATGATATTGGTCAGTTTAGGGATAATTGTGAATTCCCGTTTGAATGCGATGACATTAGCCTGTGCCCAGAAATCAGTCATCTGTGTAAAGTATGTAACAGTCGTGAGTTTGGACGTGAAATTGTGATATATGGAACAACCAATAAGAACTCACAATGGTACATAATTTTTGAGCAATACTACATATTATCAGGATGTTCTGTGTATGATACGAATAAGGACACAATATTAATATCCTTTATATGACAAAGGAATCCTGTTGTCCTTGGATATACGAAGAACATTCTACTGTATGAAATAGTAGAAATTATGCTTAGGATAAATTTAGACAAATTATATTTATTTAACTTGTGTATTCAATATTGGCGTCGTATTGTGTAATTTTATTAAATTTATTTTAAATGCCAGTTAAAATTATTCTTTAACACGTCTAGAACAAAACTTATTTACTAGAATATTAGCATAACTTAAGCATTAGAAGTTATTCGTACACAAATTTATTACAGTATAATATTATAATCTGTAAAAAAACTCAGTACTAATATAAATATCCTACAAATTTCTATGTTATCATGAAAGTTATCCTTATCCCGTATCACAATTGATTGGTTATGTTTTTCCATACGACCTTACCTTATTGTTCGAAGGCTATTTATCTTTGGAAACCATTTTTAACTTAGATTACATTACATTGCAAAGTAAATATTAAATTCAAATTTCAAAGAACTCACAATATCAAAAAATTTAATAAAATATACCTAAACAGTATCTAAGTCACACTTGTGATATACAAACTATTTACTTGCAACATTTATTTATAGTATATAGGTATGTTACACACATTAATACACAGTAATTTACTGCTTTCTTGACTGCTTTATTTTCTTCAGACTTACAGTCTCAGTTATATTCTCATATTGATTATCCAAAAGATCAGAGGCAGTGTCGAGGGCATCAAAGGCTTCCAGACCTTCTCGATAGCGGATAGCAGCTTGATATTGAGGAGTTTGACGAACCAGATGTGTGTGGATTTCGAGCATACTATTCATTAGAGAGGTACAAACGAGAGTATTCATTATTAATCACATCTGAGTCAGACTACAGTACTGGTTTTTTAAATGTTAACTTATAGGGCCAGTGTTGTTTAGGTACCTACTTTCTTTATCAACTACAACTTGGTCATTAGGCAGTATGCAAGTGTCACTTTCTAAGCTTTATTTGCAATAAATTGGTTATGTACTAATTTGCAATAAGTACGAGAGATGGGAACTGTAGCAGAGACCCAACAAGGTCGAAACAGTGCTGTTCTAGCGCCTCTCATACTACTTGTAGTATACGTACGTTAGTAGTATGAAATCATCGATTTATATTTTCTCTTTTTAAAATATAAAAAGGTATTATATAACTGAGATATACTACAATTTGGAGTCATTTATTGTGCCCGAATAATAGGATGAATTCTAAGACTCGGAGAAACATAGTTTTTAACAAAAAGGTCCATTATTAATTTTAAGGTAATTTACATTAGCAATCAATATATTATGTAGAAGACCTAAAATAATGAACAACTGTAGGGCTTGCACTTTTTGTAAGACTGGTACACCTACCGCGTCGTCACCACAATTCTTCGCAGCTGTTCTAATCGATCGCGCTTTAAGGAGTCAAAGTTTATGAAGTATCGAGCTAGGTCATCGCGTTGAAAGAAGTGTTGGATCTTGAGGTCGTTCTCAAGTTCCACTAGTCTGTTTCGATAGTCGATGCGTCTTGTCATCTGCCACGAAAGTAAAAATGACAGTAGTATAGGTCAATTTAGGCAATTGAATGTCATATAAAAGTATCTAGGTAATAGATCTGGATGCATCGCGCATATATTCATGATTACGCAAGAAAACACCACGGACAATATGGTGGTGTACTTATGGAGTGTAGTCAAAAGAAAAATTAGTTTGTAATGGGCTACACATACTTATCTATATGTATACGCGATTTTCACAGCCATAATTATAATTACAATTAATTATTGGCGCATTTTTATATACATTTATTAAATTACTAAACTATAACGTTCCTTCATCATTATTTTAACATTTGGTGTTTAAGTTTGTTTATTAGCATTTATTTTTATGACGTCAACATTTTTTTTTTCAAAATACGACCAAATTCAAAGAATAAAATTTGTATGAAATAAATAAATAAATAGTAATTTACTTCGATTATTTATTATGCATCAATTCGTGAAATGCGGCACACAATTTATTTATATATTTCCAATATCATAATCCTCTATGCCCAATTTAGTGGATTCTCATGATCTCTTTTATGAGTAAAAGTTTGAATATAGAAATTTAAACAATGTTATTAATAAATATCTAAAAATATCTTGCCGTATCAACGTATTCAACTATATACCAAGAAATTATTAAATCTTGGGTTTGGTTACGATTGTTAGCTATGATTTTCTTTCTAAGATACAGTTTTTGTCAGTTTTATGTTTGTATTTCGTCAGAAAGTGTTATATTAGCAAGACTATCATGATACTGCTTTAATTAATATTCAATTGTACTATTGCTGCTATATTTATTTATAATAGTATAATACTTCAAGACAATTTTTTACTCCAGCTCACATTCAAAACAACCGACTCAGCGATCTTCCAGGCTCGTTTGGCATCCTCGAATACGTCCTCAACTTCCGATATGTTCATCGCATTAATTCGGTTATCCAGTCCTCTTATAAGACGCTATTAAAGAACACAAACAAAAAGTTATAACACATCATTAATGTCGGTGTATTCATGAATCCTGCGCGTCTTACCATCGCTCGTCTAAGAGTGAGCCCGTTCCATCCCTGTTGCAAGTTGAGAAAGACTCGGTCTTTTCGTAGAACTTCCAAATTCTCGGTGAGTCCGTCCAGATACCTTTCCACCGAATCCAGTTGAAGAATGCTGGACCAGTTTGTCGGATGATTTCTTGCCACTGAAACCTCTTTCAGTACTGAAAGAGAAGAATCACTTGGAGCTGAGTCAAATTTAAATATTGCCTCACTTTTAAAATAAGTAAGTCAAAGTAATTCAAAGTAATTCAAAGTAATTCAAAGTAATTCAAAGTAATTCAAAGTAATTCCCAGAATAAAGTTAGAGATGGTACATGTATGGGTGATAGGCAAATAATTATGTAACGGATTGGGATATAAATATTTCTTTAAATCTGACAAGATAACACATATTTTCACAAAGTTAATGTTGTAAATATCAAGCGAAAATCGGTGTATAAATATATTTTGTTGCTGATATAAGATAAAATGAAGTCAGAAATGAGTAGTTGACAGATTGTCAAATGTCTGAAAGCGGAGACAAAGTAATGTGAATTATAATATTCTATGTAAATAAAGAAATGTGTGCATGCATTTATTTGTTAAGTGTACCAAATAAAAATTGTAATCTTTCTATAAGATGGCTTATATTCAAATTTAAAATTTAAACCCAGTTCAATTATTAAAAAATTGGGTAGATGATTTATAAATTGCTAAAATATGTGTTTTCATTCTTACACAAGAATATTTTCGATGCCTGCTCCTTAGCTCCCTGTATCCCCATTACAGAGGTCTGCAGTTGATTCATTCGGGTCAGGCTATTGTCGGCCAAAGCGATAAGTTGATGGAAATTAAGATCGCCAGCGTTGATAGTGGCACCACCAGATTGTGAGGAAGATGGAAGTTGTTGGAGTAATTGACGAATGTTATCTACAGCGGCTGTTGAGAAAAGAGGAGATTTGTTAATTAAAATCGGTGGTAAAAATCAAAAAAGGGAAGGGAAGAGAAGGAAGTTATACCAAGTTTTTCCTCTCTTGTTTCCAGCTCAATATCCTTCAGAACTCTTTCAACTTTTTCTTTAAGAAGACAAAAGTTTGGTCCGTATTTCGTGTAGTTCATCATCTGAGAAATATTAATTAATTAGATTCTGTGTAAATGCGATTAAAAATATAAGCGGAATTATTGATATGAATGAATTACCTGTTCAAAGGAATTGACCCACTTCATGGAAAAGACTAACATCGAATCAACATCGGATGTGTTTATTGAACTTTTCTGAGTTAAACTATTCTGAAATGAAATGAAATAATGAAAACTAACTAACTGTAGTGGAGTAAATATATAACCATGACTTATGGTTTATTAAACTCTGTATTTGTTATACTCAGATGATATTTTAATAAGTTTAATTCATACAAATATAAATTTATACAGTGTCTAAAAAATTGTTTTGATATTAGTAGAAATATATTAAATATATTGACACATTTATTAACCAGATTGAAATTTAAGAGAAGATAATCAATTTGAATATTTTAAATGGATGCATTATAATAATACCTATTCATTAATATTAATTGATTTGTCTAATAATTAAGTTAAGTTGATATGTAGTTAAAATTCTTAAACAATTATCTGCCGTTAACCTACTTTAATTTCCTGTATTTTTCTATCCATATTTTTCATCAGCCAATCGACGCTCGTTCCTGATTCTAATCTTTTCAGCTGATCTGATATGGCATGCTGTGATTGGTTGATTGTCGAGAGACCCCCAAGAAGGCGATTTGAGCAGTTTGAACACTCTGTTGGTTAAAAAAGAAATGAATAACAATTGCTTTGGTAATTCAAGTGAGCGAATCGTCTGTTTGGTTAAGAGCGTATCCATGACTACATAGGTTAGATAATTGTGAGAAAATAAAAGAACATAAATAGTAATATTCAACGGGAGAACCGATTTGCAGACATATTGAAGCAACTATATAATAACCGAAACGTACTAAGATAATAGTAAGACTGTAATATTCCTAAAAGCAGTAAATGACATTTTCAAAACAGGAAGTAGATTGTATTTGCTCGATCATGCGAGCAACTTACGTACAGTAGGTATTAGAGAATAATGCAAGAGTTGTCATTTTTACAACAGCTACCATTTAAACTGTTACTACATTTGAATAATTCAATTTTTACCTGTTGCGCCGCAAAAAAGGTAATCAATATGTCAATTTTTTGCTCATAGTTATTATATAATCAGATATAATAATGTCTAAAAAGCGACATTTTTCGTTATATTCATTCTTTATAATTATTCTTTAGACTCAAGAACATTCCCTAAACTTTTATTGATTTTCATGAAATGTTTAACATATATTGGAAATGTACCTAATGTACTCTATAGATTTAGTGATTTATACTTTAGTACCTACACGATAAAAGGGTACCTACATCATATTTGAAAAACACGACTTACGTTTACAGCTGCACACAACTATAGCCAACAGCAACCATTGCAACCAATGAAAGTTCGAGCTACTCGCTTCTCCTATTGCATCACAATAATCTAGCTACAGACTCGGTAATAGCTGTTTTTATACACGTTGATTGCAGTTTTTATTAGATAAATATTTTGACATATATTGAAATATTATCTACATTCTTTGGAACCGACATATGCATCAACGTATTTTGCTAAATATGTGAAAGAAGCAATAAGTAGAAACCAACATTGCTGAAGAAGTTATACAAATGTTAATGTTGGGTAATTAATTAAAGTAAAACTATTTCATGCTAAAAACGAAAATGATTGACATGACCAGAAACTTGTTTTATTGACTATAATTATGCTCTATCATCGTTAAATTCATTATATTGAACACCTCACTGTTGTATTGGGACTCACTTTGACAGCCCTGTCGTGTTGGTGTCCATCCCTCTTGACAGGTTTGACAGTTCATACCGTAGGACCCCTCCTTACAATGACAAGCAGCTGTCTTCTGATCGCAGGAATTAATGTTGGGAAGGTAGCAACCGGAACAAACTGTGGAGAGGAGAGTAGAGAAATGGTGAGAAGATTAGACTGAGAGGTTGTTTTTTTGCTCTATTTTTCAGATTCTGAAGATCAGTTAACTAAAATTGCGTAATTTTAAAAAGTTGCGACATTAAAAAAGTTATGTAAATGAAAGAACGCTCTTTCCTTAAAAATAATAATAGGTATTTATAAATACCATTCTTCTACAAGTAGTAGAAATTTAATCTATGAATTATATTGAAGAATTTCACAATTATTAACTGTTATATTAGATGCCTCAAATTAACACTCATGACTCTACATTAACTTTATTTAAACGGATGAGAAAATCTTGAATTTCAGAACAAAGAAAGAAAAAATTAATATTCAAAATGATGAATAGTGAACTATGATTCGTGTTACACATATTCTGTCGATATTTGAAGCAATGATTTTATGCACTATGGCTACACCAGAGGTGTATAGGTTACTATAAATCATATGAATACCAATCGTCGGAATTTTTATGACCCCAAGCTCGGTTCTGGAAGTTAACATATTGAGGCATTAGCTGTAAAGCATTGTGGACTTGTTAGAAAATAACACCTATAGAATGTCCTTAAAGAAGGTCTCAGAAATGTTATTCTATTTTAGATTTTAGTGCAACCCAGGCGACGGATTTGTGTATCGAAGGAAAATCAATTGATAGTTTTCACAAAAATTGAAAAAAAAAATTGAAGGATAAATATTGTTTTTTTAGCCCCTACACACCCAACTGTCTGATTTTTCTCGAAAAACTCAAATGATAAAGTGAAAAATTGCTATCTAGATTATCAACATATTTATAACATCTAGGATAGAATTTAATAAAGTCTCGTCACCTTGACAACCAGTCTCGCCATTCCAATTCCAGAAGCCCTTGGCACACGCTCCACATTTGGGACCAGCTGTATCCGGTCGACAGGGACACTGTCCTGTGATGACGTCACAGGTGGGAGTCAGTGCACCAACAGAACAGTTACAAGAGGAGCAGCCTGCAGTGATGTTGTAGTGACCGGGCTGTTCACGGGGTAGGTGTCAAAGATATCTAGGTCAAATCCTTGGTATTTATAAGGAAGTTAACATATTAATTGTAATATATTTGGGACGAATCATTATTGCTAATGAAAAAATGAATCGTATAACATAAATTGTCTAAAGCTTACATATGTATATTTAACAAAATTTGTGTCATATGTATCACATTATAATTAATCTATTACCTTAAGACCCACATACCTACCTATACTATACGTTCATAAATTCATAATTAACCTTTGTATTTCAAATTACGAGTCACCTATGCATCCAACTGTACTATTTCCTCTCCAATGTTTGATGACATTTGTAAATCAACATTAAAAAAATTTCAATCACTTTTCCAAAAATAATATGTCCTATGTTTGGCTTCATTTTCATTTTCATTGTCATACATATACTTTATACTCGTATTGTGTTCATCTCTAATGGTCTAAGCAAAGTGATTCTACAATTATTAATAGATAGCTTGATAAAGATATAAAATGTTGTACCATTCGAAAAAAAGGGTAATGTTTTACAAATATGTAATCAAAAATCAATATCAATTATCAAATTCAAACTAGCTTCTTATTGGAACTGTTTCCTTATTGAGTCACGTGATTTTTCTCTGCTTTATGATTGGATACCTCGTCACTCTCCCCCCTCCACAAACCTGGCACTCCGCACATCTCTGCCCCCGGACCCCCTTCTTGCATCGACACAAGCCTGTTGTCTCGGCAACCGAATGAGTCCCTGTTTCAAGGCATTCACTTCGAACACAGGGTAACCTTCGTCCATCCCCTGTCACGTCAAACTTTGAAGCACCAGTGCGGTGGTAGAGCGGTCGACAATGCTGACATTGTGGTCCTGCGGTTCCCCGTAAACAGACGAAACAGACCCCAGTGACTGGGTGACAAGCCTGCTTCTTGGAACCTCCCTCCAGGAAAGTGACATTCTGTAGAAGTTCCTGAAGTTCCTGTGGAGCGTGACCGGAACAGTCGCAAGGTCGACAGAGATCTCCCAAACCCCAGTATCCCTCTGCACATCTGAAAAGATGATCAAGCTCTCAGCGTGAAGATACTCGCAACAATAAAGACAATATCGAGTTTTTTACAGAAGTTTAGCGGCCAGAATCGAAAGTGTAGGAAGTTTTGTTCTCATTTGACTTAGCACGATGGTGTTAGACTCTTCAATTTCCTCTTATCTGTCTCCATTTATCTTAAATATTTTATACAACATTAAGCAGTTGTGATGTTCGGACTGGTCTAATAAGCTTATTTTGTCACTAAAACACCCGCAAAATTAGCTTTTTATTATTATAGCAATTTAAGGATTTAGTTTTTACACGAAAAGCGGACAGTTAGAATGCTTATTTTAGATTTTAGTTGACAAAAAGTGACAGTAGAATTTGTACAGTCAGTGAATTAGCACAATTAGGCAGATTATTAGAGGAATTTCTGTGAAGAATTTGGTCGATAGAATACCAGAAGGCTTAGGCGTCATCAGGAGTCTACCGAAAGTTGCTTGATAGCCTTTCTGCCGGTTCCATATGAAAAGTCGTAATTTAGAAAAAGTCGTCTATAATATAGTCGTAAATAAAAAGTCGTCCTTAATCT